>CM034151.1:370816899-371115275 GCA_019776745.2 Taxus chinensis
TAATTTATCGAGGTTAGATTTATCCTCTAAATAGGTCAACCTCAAACTCTTCAAAATTCCCAAGAATATGAAATCGAAGTGGAAGATGATTTGATTTTTTCTGAGAAAGTGAATAATCCAAATGGTAATCAAAAGGGTTAAACCTCCAAAGAAGGTATCACTAATTCTCTTGTTCAAAAATTGTTTAATAATGTGATTTCATTAAATAAGAAACTTGCACAAACCACCTTTCTGAGGGGAGGTTATCTAAACCAAAATTAGAATCATAATAGAAATAGAATATGTGGAGGAGAAAGAATATTATCTCTTGAGAAACCTTCTATTAATATCACATGTGAAGAAAGGCCAAAATAATAATATGATAAAGCTCGAATTGAATATGAAAATGATGAGAGAATTTTCGCCATTGATGAGATTGACTCTACTGGAAACATTAGTTTTTGTTAATATACCCATTCTTTGGATGATGAAGATGATGAAACCATTGTTGATATGAATATTCATTCTTATATGGTGTTCACCTAATTGAAGGCTCAAGAGAGGGATAATTCTTGAAAATTCAAAGATCATCAAGTGGAAAATTTACAAAAATAAAAAATAAAAAATAAGGATCATTGTTTCCCTCTCCATCTTCCAATGCAGGTATGTCTACCTCTCCTTGTTAAAGTTCTCCCCCCATTTATGCATTCAAATGTAATGATATAAATAAAAATAGTAACAATACCATTCCAAGAATTAGTCACCCTCTCGCTACTACATCTACACCTTCACCCTCCTCTAAGTCTCATTTTGACATAATTGAAGATTTTAAGAAGTCAAAGGTCTAATTTTCTGAATTTGAGTATTTGAGAACTCATCCCAAGCTATTTGAAAAACTTGTTCAATTTATCAAAGGAACTAATTCAAATTCATGTCACACAGACCTCACTACAAAATATTAATTTTCCACTTTTAGCAACATTAAACCTCATAACCTTATTTCTTCCACATCTTCCTCTTACAAAAATTGAACCCTTCTACCTCTCCTTGTTGGTCAATGGATACAAATTGAATAATTGTATATTCAACTCAGGTGCCTCGGATAACATTATGCCTACAAAAATTGCACATGATCTTGGTTTCACCCTCATCCATGCAGTCATTCACTACTATTCCATTGAGATCAAATAAGTACCTCCCATTGTTCAAGTTAACAATGCTTAGGTAGAACTTTTGGACTTTCCTAATAAGAAGGTCAATGCCAAAATACTAGTGGTACACATTCTAACTATATATGGGATGTTATTGATTTAAATATTCTACAGAGACATTGGTGGAAATATAAAGATGGATTGGTCATATGCCACCATACCAGTAAAAGGTATTATGAATAATGTGTTTCCCATAATAAATATGAAATATATTGTTAAGAGGGAAAATGACCATAGGGAGAACATTGTGTATCAAGATTCAAGAGGTTGAAACTATTTCATAACTTCATAAGAAAATTATGAACTTCCTATCTTGATGGAAAATTCCCCAAAGGTGATGGAACTAATCAAGTAACATGAAGATAATTTGGTATATCTTGAACTGGAAGGTGTGCCCTTCCCATTCAACATGGATATTGTTTCTCTATTTGAATATAATGAATATAGGGTATGTTTTGACTTGTAATAAGGCATACCCAAAATGATAAGAAATGTGGATCATGAGAAAGGGGATGTTTCAAAGAATTTCTAGCCATATAATTTCCTTATTTCAAAGCATCTCCTTGAGACCCACTGTGAATATTTTTCAAATGAATGTGAAGTTGAGTATGAGGCAGCTTTGAAGAAGGAATATGTGCAAGAGATTTTAATGGTTATAGAAAGAACTGAAGACCCCTAACTCATTCTTGAAATCTTGACCTATGCTATGAATATGCAAGATAAGTATGAGTCTGATTTTGATTTTTCATTTGATGTAAAAAAATTCAAATTTAAATTAAAAAAACGAAAGAGCTCAATGTCCCTCTTGAAATATTGGTTGATGCTTATGAATGTGAAAATGAGTCCCTCTCTTTCCTGTTTTGTGAAGAAGATTGTATTCACGATGAATGGAAGGAAAAGGAAATGCTTTAATCTCCTATGAGTGTCTTCATTCATGAGGATAGTACCTCCATCCCAGATAGTGATATTGAGTTTAATAATGAGTTGGTATGTGTGAAAGATGCTCATTTGGAGCAGTTTTTGAACATAAATCAATAAGATGTATACGATAATGTTGAAAACTTAAAACTATTTATCAAGAATCATCCTAAATAAATAACAGTCATGGTGAACAAGAAAAATCAGGAGCATTTTCCCAATGGAAAGCACAAGGATAGTTATGAACATGGTGATCCTATAATGGTCAAAAATCAATATTGTGATAGTGACAAAATGAAAAATGGAAAATCAGAAATTGGAATTAATTTGGAAATAAATGAGAAGATGGAAAGAATATGTCAAAGAAACAAAGTAAATGAGATGTATAAATAGACCCTCACTTACCAGAACAATCATGTAAAATTTCTCGAGAAATTGAGAAAGGGGTCATACTTCATCGAATCATTCAATGGGTTTACAGAACAAAGTCATTTTTTACTACTTATGCATAGTTATCCATGGTTCGCCATACTATATGTTCTGATTTGGCACGTAATTCTACTACACTCTTTGTGTACTTCAGTGGCATGGGATTCTTTAGACTTCTCTCAGGTATACATCTCTATCTACTTTATGTTACCGACTCACCAACATAAAGTGGGGGCAAATGTAAACACAAAATCATGCACTTACTACTATTTACTATACCACCAAGTATGTTTTTTATATATGGATCTTGTATAAGAAAAGTATTCACTAATGACCCATTACAAATCTTAGTGAAATGGATCCATTAATGAGAGGGAAAACTGAAAAGAACAACCTCAAATGTCAAAATTAAGATCAAACATAAATAGGACACGAGCACCCATGATGGACAGGAGCACCTGACACTAGTGTCTAGCCCTAGGTGTTAGTGTCTAGAGATGAGTGACAAAAAATGAGTGAGAACTGACAGACATGGATCTCTGTGACCTGACTAGAACTGTGTGTATGAGTGACAAGTGTGAGAGATAAAATCAATAAAGACTAACAAGACAAGTGGATGGATAAGAAAAGTATTAGTGAAATGTGGGTCAATACAAATATTTCCCATGAATAACTCATACTCTCCTCCTCTATCTGAAAGCATATGTCATGCATCTTATACAAGATGCTCACACCACCACCCTCCACTACAATCAACGATGCATTCATAAGGGAAATAAATTTTCTACAATCACGGAACCCCTATTTTCAAAATAACATGCAGGCTAATGTGGACCTCAGTATGAACTTGGGTCCATGTAAAATACTTCCTAGTAGCCCTCATCTTCCTCTGTGCATCATCCATGGCCATAACCTGAACCCTCTCACCAATAATAAGAAATTGTATTATGTGATACACATCCTCTTAAGTAACTATCATCTCCCCTGTAGGTAACCAAAAGATGAAAGTATCCACACCACCACTTCTCACACAAAATTGTGATCATAGGCATATTGTGGGGCACATCCCCCATCCTCGCTATGTGTCGTGGACTGGAACGGTCTAGAACACCCCACTCATCGTCTAACAAACCCAATCCTAAAATTGTACTCAAATGGTGGCCACCATGAAACTCTCTCAAGTGGATTTCCCTCTACACACCACAAAACAAAAAAAAAACGGGGTTAGGACATCATACATATGAAAATTCAACCACCAAAAACATCAACAAACATCCATTTTCACATCTACAACAACTATGCGCTCAACCCATGCTTTCTAGGAGGCTAACACCTAGAAGAAGGAATGGAGCACCCAAGAGCAAGTCACTAGTGGCATTCTTGGGTGTTAGTGTCCCAAGGGTCATTAGTGCCTTTACCACTCTTGTCCAAGTCTAAAACGCCAAGAAATTTGAAAATAAAAAAATTGTAAAAAAAACATCAAAAATTACTAATATCAACACATTTTTTGAAAAAAATCACACTCACTAGCTCTGTTATCATACGTGATGCCACGGCTGCCACCACCATCTTGAACCGACTCAATCATGGTGCTCTCATTTGAGGCATCTTCACACACCAAGAGCTCACAATTGTAATAATGTAATAATCAAATGAATTGCCTATTCACCTTTTCACATTACTATTTATAGTAAATTTCCATTACCTACCTTATTATGGTCATTATTTGTGATCATTTTCTTAACTAATACACATTGCATTATTTCGATCATATCCTCAGCATATTTACTCTGATTTATATCTGATGTGCATAATTCTTTTCAGAATTTCACCTACTACCGTATCATATGCATTTCACACATAATATTTCTCCTTGGTATCATTTCCATTCGATATACACACACTTTTATGATATCTATCATACTTTCTCCATTACATCATTATGCACTTACTTTTAGCTCAACATTCATTCTCATCATCACTTCACCTTTTTCTAAAAGGGGGGCATACAATTGGGTTCATCCTATAATTCCCATTACACCATTACGTGATCAATCTACATATCTAACCCATCATTATCAAAAAAATTCTAATACACTATGCGATATTTCACATCACTTTCCATCAATTACCCCTAATGACCTAGCCGGGGTTCAACAAGCCCTAAATATCTCCATGAGTAACCAATCAATCAATCAATCAAATATATTCAAATTTCGACAACACAAATCACATAAATCAATCAATATGAACATAACGTATCTATCCTCACAGATAGCCTAACTTTGGAGTTATATCACCACTTTCCCATATGACCTAACATGGGAAGTTATCCTTTATTTTGTGGATTCTTCTAGCTAACCTAACTTGGAAGCCACCACATACACATTGCGGCGACACCCGTGGAGTGGGGGAAATGAGAAGTCATTTCCTTTCCTATACTTCTCCTATATGGGTTATCACATTTAATCAAAATGGATCCAAATCAACTAAATCTGGTTTTTTCCATCTTCAGCAGCTAGATCTTTTGAGGATGTAGTTAAAGTTGGAGGGTAAAACTAAACCTCTCTCCCTACACTCTTCCTCTGGTGGCAGGATTCCCAAATCCTCAATTTTTCACACACACTCAATCGAGTTGGGAATTGATCACTCTCTACCCCATCACATCTCCATCACCAATAAAAATCAAAACATCTATACATTCAACACTACAATCATCCATCTCGTTTAGTGCTCCTCATAATAGTCCCACATATCTCATTACACTGTATGGATCAACATGTTGATCCATGGTTTTCCATGCTATATGGTCTCATTTGGTGCGTAATTCTACTACACTCTTCACGTAATTCAGTGACATGGGATTCTTCAAACTTCTCTCAGGTATGTATCTATGTCTACTTTATGTTACCAAACTTCTTATCACCAGCAGAAAGTGGGGGAAAATGTAGGCACAAAATGACACACTTAATACTATTTACTATACCACCAAGTATATTGTTTTATATATGGATCTTGCATAAGAAAAGTAATCACTAATGACCCATTCCATAGTCCATCCACTTGTCTTTTTATTCTTTATTACTTTTATCTCTCACACTTGTCACTCATACACACAGTTTTGGTCAGGTCACAAGGATCCCTATTTGTCAGTTCTCACTCATTTGTCATCACTTGTCTTTATACACTAGCACCCAAGGATGGAAAATAGTGCCAAGCACTCCTGTCCATCTTGGGTGCTCATGTTCTCTTTATGTTTGATCTTATTTTTGATATTTTAGGTTGGTATTTTTGGTTTTACCTCTCATCTCCTGAGGTACTAGTCGGCATGTCAGGTCATTAGTGTTGAAATCCAAACAAGAGATCTCTATATAAACACAACATACATACCAATATAAGGGCGGATAATTCTTATCAAGGTATAGCTATCTACATAGAGTAAGGGACAAAAATTGGGCACATTACTCTATATACAAACTACATAGGAAGGGGATTTCATTCTATTACATCCATACATTTACATTTTATCTAACTACTACCCATTATCTTGGAATCATTGGTGTGAGGGTGACCTAGGAGCACTATTGCACACAAAAGCACACATAACTACATTATTTTTGAGATGTAGTGCAGTGCTCAGTCGTAAGTTCACCATTGTGACATTTGAGGATAATTCAAACCTTCATTTTGCATCTTTCTTTTTTAGGATTTTGATGTCTATTTGAGGGTTTTGTAGGTTTATACTTCATTGCATGTTTACAGGTACCTCAGCGATCAAAGTGCGACATATAGGCAACCAAAGGAAAGTAAGTGCAAAGCCCTAGTGATCATATTGGAACCAGGTTATAACCTTTTCTGTAGACCCAGGTGCCCAAAAACAAGAATAGGGCACCCACGGGAACCCCTATCCCTCTTAAGGTGCCCCATTCCAGCCATTTCCACCTCTTCTGAATTTTTATGTGGTTCATTATGAAGGTATGTGCTTCTATTTCATCATGTTTTCCATTCCATACTTGCCGCGAGATAATTGAACCTCATATAAGTACCTTACCCCTCTCATTTCCTTTCATAGTTAAAATTAAATAAATTATTTAGCATTTATATTCCATTGTATATCATTTATAGTAGATATTTGCATTCATATTTTAATAAAAAAACAACTAGATTTTATTGAATTAGTATCCATTTTGTGCGTGACCAAAGGGTAGATTTCTTTGAGCCTTTCCTCAAGTGTGTCCTTCATGGATTTTATTAGGTCCCTTTTCTCCGCGACTTTGGTCATGACCTTTTCGTACTTTGCCTTATTATTCTTCATCCTGGCTTGTATCTTCTTTAACTTATCCTCTTTGTTGGCAGTGTGTACACTAAGAATAGGAGAGAAGTATTGGTAGTCATCAAACACTTTCTCTACCCTTTGTGTGGCCTCTTTAACTTCTGCGTCTAATATTTCATTCTTTGTGATATTTTTTCTATATTTTCCTTGTTCTTCTTCCTCTCTTTGGCCACTTCTTCCACCAGCATCCTTGAACCACTCTTTTTCTCCAACATCATCTGCACCAATCCTCTAGATAATGAAACTCTATGGGATACTCATCTTGGGCATGATTAACTAACTTCTGGAACTCACACATAATGTTGGAAACTATGTCTGCCACTTTGTTATATACATATATTGTCCACTTCTTCTCATCCTATAATTCTTCTACAATATTTTGGATCTCCTTATCCTTAAGCTCTACTTCTTGTTGCAACATTTTGATGTTAGTATCCTTATCAAAAATCCTTCTCTCTACCTCTGATGTCATCTAGTTGAGCACATTACATGTTCGTTCATCTGTTAGTTATGTGGAGGTTACGATGGGAAAATATTTTCCTTATATTTTCTTCAATCACATCTTAGAAAGTGACTCCCTACTAACCTCGAACTCTAACTCATCCATATGTGTCTGGTAGTTCCATGAAAGCATCTTCCTTGTGCATGTCAAGGGTTCATTCTTTTCAAGCATTCCCCAATAAAATAGGTCCTTTGTTGGTACTAAATTATGGTATCTATCCCTAAGAACCTTCGCGGGGTCATCTATATATGTCATATGGGGACATTATGGGGGTTTCCTTCACTTCCTCCCTTTCACGTGTTGATTCTTTGGTACCTCATATGTAATATTAAATTGTGCACCACTTGTTTATCCTCCTGCACCACCTAATTTTTTTCTTGTTCCTTTGTTATCATATCCCCCTACTTTCTCATCCTGCTCTTCCTCGTGCTCTCCTTCATGATTTCATTCGACCTCAGACTCCTCCTGCTCTTCTTTCATGTGCCGTTCTTCTTCCACGTATGGATCCTCTTTTTGTTTTAATTCCTCTTATTCCAATAAGGGTTCTTCTTCTTCTTATGCAGGCTCCTCATCATGCATCAGGTCATCTTCATGTATTTTCTCTTCCTCTTCCTACACTGGCTCTTCCACTTCCTATATAACTTCCTCCTCATCATGTGTCATCTCCTCAATCACATTTTCTTCTAATTCATCTTCTTCTTCCTCGAAATCATAAATGACTAAATGCATTTTCTTTGGCGGGATATGCTTCTTCACTAGACTTGGTTTATTTTTCACCAGAATCAGATTTTTTTTTGGTGCTTCCTCACTTGTGGACTCCTTCTCATTGCATGATGTGCTCACCTCTCCATGTGTTGTCCTCAACTTCTTTCTCTTATTGTGGTCCAGCTAACTTTTAGCTAGATCTTTTTCTTCTTCTTCTTCTTAAAGATTTTTCTCATGTTGGTGCTTAGGAATCCTCATTGTGTGTTTCCTTAGCAGTTGTGGAATTATGGCATCTTAGACTTAAATTTATTTTCCATCCTTCATCTTTTCTCAAAGGAAAAAGTATACATTACATGCCACCTTTCCAACTACTAGTGTCAAGATTGGATTGATGTCCATCGTGTCAAATTCCATAGTTTTTAAGTATGTTTCCTTATGCACATATATTTTTTTTCTTAATGTATGGTAATTTGTGTCCACTCTATCTACATTAAAATTCAAACATTGCTCATCCTTGATTGTATTTACCATGCACTGAAAGTACTTATCGGTGAATGCAAACAAAAAATTGCGCCAAGGCCCAAACTCTACATCCTTCATCAAAAAGTGTGCAAGGCTGAAATTTTACATTACTGTAAACTCCACATGTTTTCCAAGTAACACTGGAAATTCCCTTGGCAAAATCCATTCATTTTCAAATGCTTCGTGCATCCACTTGTACCACTTCTAAATGCATGCCTTATGGGGATTATTGATCCCACCATCACAATTGAAGTTGGAAAATATCTTTTTTTGGGACTTGTCTATAAGAGGATGCACCCACATCTTATCTTCTATGCCATCTGATACCCCAATCTCCCAAAACACGATCAACAGAAGGATTGATCCCAAAGCGAAATTCTCCCCTTGCTCATATCGTACCTTATCCTCCTCAACAATTCCTTCTAATATGTACAAGGTGATGTTTTATTTGGTTTTGTTCGCCATCTTGTGTGCTATGTGGAGGAAATTCTTATTTACCTCATTCCAACACTCTAAGGCCCCTAATTTGTAACTTACCAGTAGCGCGGACACCCTAATAATAGGTTCGACAATATTTTCAACATCAAATGTGTGCTTCCCCCTCTATTATTGCAATAATGTGGTTGTTTATTCAATCTTAGGGTCATCACACAAATCCATCTCTATTTCTTCCACTAAATCGTGCATACCTGTAACTTTGTTGATCATTCTGGTAGTCAACCTCATCCTCCTACCTGTAAAATAAAATTATTTTTTATGTACGTGCGACATCAACCTATAGAAAAATCATGCATGCTTCCCAAAGTAAGTCAGTTCAAATAAATAAAGGACCCCAACTTCCTCTAGAGTTCTATGCATGTAATAATCCAATATTAGGTTCCCTTCCATAGTCCTCAAGCCTAGCTCACACAAACCATCCTTATTAATGGCCACCTTGTACCCCTGTGCATGATGATTATACTTGTTGATCTTACAATTGCAAATCTTGGATGCCTGTGGTTTCCCAACTATCACCTCCGATGGATATTGCATCTCCAAGCATTAATCCTCAGGTGCCTCATTAGTAACCTTCTTCTTTTCCTTTAGTGCTCACCTTAGTGCCATTATTTATTTCTTAAATGGTTTGGATGTCAAGTCTATGCAATGTGTGCTCTAGGTGCCACAATATCAACACCTACTCGCTCGAATTGTGTAATTCCTCTAGTGTTGCACTCTCACACTTTGTTCTCAACTCTTACACTTATGTATTCAATTTTTTTCCCTAATTCATGCCCTAGCTCTAAAAACCATAGCTCTCTATCTTCTTCTGCGAACCCTAACCCGTTATTTATTCCACACCCTCTCTCCTAACGTCCACTTCCACTGCAGGATCTCTCCACACTCAAGGTCATGTGTTATTAATTAAATTGTGTTCATGCATTCACAGCTTATCTGGTTCACCTTATGCTTTGCACTTCACTCTTTATTGCAATTTAAATGCTCAATTGCACAAATTATCAAAGGCAAGGTAAGAATGACTTTGGTTATGCCCCTTTTATAGATTTTGTAGTTTTCACCTTATTAAATTCTCCTCACCTACCACCTCTTTTTTCTTTATATACATTTTTTCTTTCTCTCATGCTTTTCTCTTCTACAGGTGGTATTCGTAACCTTAAAGCACATAACTAATCCCCGGTCCACAAACCCTCTTGCACGTACTTCCCTGAACTATACACATTCTTCCTCTACATCACTTGTTAAATATCCTATCTTACCACTATCTTCCTCATGTTACACTACACATTTCTCCAATCACGTGGTTTCCAATTCGAGCAATTTCATCAAGCATCATCTTCCTTAAGCACCTTCACACAATATCCATCCATTTATATCACCATCCTCTGCACACCAATATATTTTTCCATCATGCACCAAGACATTTCTCCAACGTCACCTATGACTATTTCCAATGCGCACCTCTATCTCTTACTACTGCACGCTCATGCACCATCTTCTCAAGAAGTACCAGAATCACATTTGTTCTTCTTGTGCACACTCAAATCTTCTTCAACCCACACTAAAATTATGCATGGTCCTTTGCACATCAATCTAATAGAGAGTAATCAAATCCTTCGCATAAACACACTTATTGCAACAAAACAAAATAGAAACATAAATCTAATCTAAATAGCAATATTGTCTTATTACAAACATAAAAGAAACTTATTTATAATAGGGATTCGACCTACTCCCATTTAAGTAACTGGGAAACATGGTGCCATCCAACACCTACAACTAACATGCACCTAATTCCAATATCTTAGTTACTAAAAATGGTCCCAATCAATGCACCTTGAACTTTCTAGGATGGTATGCAAACTTGGATTCATATAAGAGCATCATCTCAACTATTGCAAAAGATTTATGTTTATTATACCTATCATGTCAGGCCTTTTGTTTATCTTTCTATATTTTATTTTTGAGTTGTGGAGCTCAATTACTTCATTTTAGCATGCAATTAAAACTTGCTGGAAAACAAAGTAACCGGCATCGGTTAAGGGTAGACCAACATCGGTCAAGGAAGATCGACATCAGTCAAGGGCAACTAGGAACTGGTGACAGTTAGGTAGAACCAGTGTCGGTTACCTGTGCAACAAAGTTTTAATTAACTCTCGGGAATTATATCTATTTTTAGCATTAAAATAGATTTATTGATTGTAATTGTGTGGTTAAGTGCCTTAAGTCTATAAACAACTATATAAGCACAAAAGCTAAGGTTTATAAGTAATGAAAAGTAAGAATTAGAAAGAAACTGAAAAAGGTTGGTGAGAGAGAATTCTTGGTGGTAGAGCAAAAGCTTGAAGGAAGAAAGTAATGAACATCTGAGAGGTGTACAATATTGGTGTACCCAGATTTCTTCCTGAAATCTGTGACTACCCTATTCGAAAAAATTTCATTTTTAAAATAATGGGTCGTTTTATGTTTTTATTGCCTGAAAGTTCTTGTATTGTGTCAGGATAATCCCAAAGAGCCATATTAGCCTTTTTCGCCAAATACCCAGATGCCCAAAATTGTTATATTCTGTCATCGGGATTTGTCTATGGGAAATTTGTATTTAATTATTTTGAGCCCCGTATGAGGCTATTTGTGCTCCGTTTCAACTTTGTTATGATCGAGCATATCATTATTCCTTTGTATCAAAAGGATTTTAATAAGGAATAAGTTATGGGCTTTATTTGTGACTTTTGGCAATTTTTCATGTTTTTGTGTTTTCCCGTTTCGTTTTCTGTGAAATTCCTCTAGATCAATTCCTCTACCGGGTTACCCTGATTCTTGGCCTGGAGCAGCTGGAGAATATATATGCACGTTATGCCCGGAGAAAGTCACCATCGGAGGTCTGGTTCACTGGGAAAAAACGAAGTCGTGCACTAAAAAACCCCTGCGGGGTTGGGCGCATTTTTGGAAAACAAAGGATTTAAGCTACAATGGGAAAAATAAAAGCAGTAGGCAGCGAGAATTTTGTACCTACCTAGCAGGGTACTTTTTCCCATGATAGAAAATTCATTTAAGCTGCAGTCGGAAAATTAGAGGCAGCAGGCAAGCGGGAATTTATTGTTTGCCTTGCAGGGTAAAAATTCCCATGGTGAAATAAAAGAAAAGTGACTTAAGTGAAATCATGGGATTTAATTGTCTGTCATGTAGGGTAAATAATCCCATTGTCAAAGTCAAATCACTTAAGAGGATCATGGGATTTCTGGGGCTGCCTTGCAGGGTAAAAATTCACATTGCCATGTGTTTTTTAAAAATAGAATTCTATTATGCGAAAAAGTGCGACCCACCTCAGGTGAATAATAATGCATTAAATAAATAATTGTTAATATTTATTCACCCAATTTTGGCACCTAGGCTTGTGGAAAAGTCAACAAAGGGAAGTGGACAAAAGAAATTTAAAAATAGAATTCCAAAATTAAATAAATTTAATTTATTTAATGCAGCCCCTTTTGAGAAGGAAATAATACTTTTTAAAGTATTAATTGATTAAATTAAATTCTATTTTCAGTGGCTATGGTCAAAGCACGCTGTGAAGTTTAAGTGAAGTGAAGAGTGGATGATTAAATTGATTAAATTTAATTAATTGGATGGTTGTCCTTAAAACATGTTATTTTAACACATCAGTTAAAGAGAGAAGCATGATTTTTAATTAATTAATTGCCAGGAATAGAAGGAGCAATTATTAATTAAATAATTATGAGGGCTATATAAGCATGGGTTGGCATAAGGATGAATTAATTAATTCACAGGTGAAGAAGTGCATCCCAGAGGAAAAGTGTGCCCCATTTGGAGAAGGATTTTGCTCAGAGGAAGGTGGATTTGATGTTAAAAGCTTCTAGTTTTGGCGCATGTTTTGAAGAAGGCTGATTTATGTCTGCATAATTGTTTGTAGAAGTGATACAGGTGCTTAGGTGAAGTTGGAAAAATTCATGCTCACTTTGTAGGCAAATAAAACATCAATTTTTGGGGCAATAGGCTTGAATAGTGCAGATTTTTATTATTAAAATTCATTGTTCATGTTCCAGTGGGCATCTTTGTCTGAATTAATTGTAGGAATTCATTACAGGTGCTTTACAAAAAGGAAAGGAGTTCTAATTAATGTCCAATACATTGAATATATCCTCTGAATCTGAAAATTTATCCAGATCTGCACCAATTTTGAAGAATTCCAGTCAAATATAAAGAAAAAGAATTGTTCAGACAAAGGTAAACAAAGCTATGGTGAAGAAAGATGAAAAAGAAAGCACAAAAGAGTCATGCATCACTTCTAAATTTACAGATATTAGAGACACGGATCTAGGCTCGGAACCTCTTGCTGAATTGATAGACAAATCCAGAGTAGGAAAGACTTCACTCATGCGTGCAGGAAAAATTTCACTCATGCGTGTAGGAAAAACTTCACTCATGCGTGCAGATTAAAAGCAGTGGAATTATTTGAGCTGCAGCTTTTCCATCCACAGCCCAGTTGTCAGAGTTTTTTATGCAGGTGTAGATCCATATCTAGATGCAGATTCAAATCCATATGCAGATCCAATCTAGATCTCATAGTTGCAAAAGCTTCCGGCACAAAGGATTCATCCTCTTGTTTCGAATGTAGCCTGTGAAGAAGTCAGTGTGTGGAAAATTCCTTCCAAGATCTTGTGCAAATGCTCCCATCTTCCAGTTGAAGCCTTCTTTGAATTTTCATTCACCCGGAGTGCTTTCCAGAATTTTTAATTGCTCATATGCAATTAAAAATAAAAATGATGAGTTATTTACGAGGAACATTGCATTGATGCATGTACTGGACAAGAACTGCAAAAGCTTCAAGGATAAGAATGAAGACATGTCAAAGGCAATACCCGCAAGAAAATCATGGTCACTTGCTTCCAGATGTTTCCAGATCCAGCTTGTTGAGAAGATCTAGCTTGCTTCCAGGTCCAGTTTGGTGAGAATGTAAGGCAAAAGAATCCGCTACATGCAGACATGAAAGAGGACAAGACTTCAACTTTCCTCTTCCTTCTTCTTTCCTCCAACAAAGTAATTGAGCGATCATTTAAATTATACAACTTAAGCGATTGGTTTAAAAGCCATTACTTGAAGAAGTCAACTACTTGGAGATAGGTGGTGGACATGCAAAATAGAAGGTTCTATTTTTAGTTGCAAATCATACATGTCATGCAAAGAGGAATTCCATGATGGAGATTGTCAGTTGTTTCTTTCCTCCGACTTCAACATGTGTCAGTTCAACTAAAAGCTTCCAACTTGTAATTGCCCCTCTACATTCTATAAGTAGAGAAAGAACCTTCGGATTAATGATAAGAATTTGTAAGCAGCAATCTTGTGTTCTAGACTTTGTGTTGAACCCCTGAGACCCACTTAGAGCAAAGGAATACAAAGGAGCATATTTCCAGAGAACTTTGTGTCACGGTGTACTGTGTTTCTTGCTTTTAATCTTAGATCTCTCAATAAACTTTTTGTTATTTTAGATCTGGATCTAGAGTTGCCTTTGTTTTAGAATTTTGTGTTTATATATATTGGATTCTTCTATGTGCATGCAATTAGCTCTTCCATCTACTGATTGGGATGCACATATTCCCCATTTCTTCTGTGTATATGTAATTACATTCTTCTATAACTTTTCCTTTCTTTAAACAACTACTTACTTGTTGCAGAACTGTTCAATTATGGTTCATGAACTGAGTAGTTAAAGTAAAACCCCATTTAGATATTAGCATACTTAAATTGAAAAATCTGACATGGGAGCCTCACCAGTTAAATGAGGGAGATTTATCTCATGACTACCTAGGTTTTGTGTTATGCAAAAAATCTAGCCAACAGCTTTTGGCGACTCCTCTGGGGAAAAACTATCTTTGCAGATCAAAGCTTATCTTTTGAAGATCAGATTGTTTTCCATACAAATCTCAACATCGCTCAACGTCCATTCACCTGATCCGTGAAGGCGGAAGGAAGGACTGATCATTTCTTTAGACTACAGGAGTAATTCAATTTCAATCATCCTCCTCAAGTTATAAGCCGCATATATAGTCTCTCACC
Source organism: Taxus chinensis (assembly GCA_019776745.2). Taxonomy (NCBI): domain Eukaryota; kingdom Viridiplantae; phylum Streptophyta; class Pinopsida; order Cupressales; family Taxaceae; genus Taxus; species Taxus chinensis. Next base: position 370,832,066 of record CM034151.1, read on the forward strand.
AGGAAGGAGATTGTACGCTCATCCAGATCCGAATCATCTTTGGCAAATTCCGGCTGCTGGAATTATCCATTAAGTCTACACAAGGAGAAGACGTGCCCCAGTCAACATGTAGAATCAGTTAGTACCTGTTCCATGGGGAGTAGCTTTTGGGCCTTTGAATTTGACTCCTCCTATGCATGATCTACCTAAAGGGATGAGAAAGAATTTTCCAAAATTCTTTGGAGATGGAAAGCAGAATCTAGATGACCACTTGGCTACGTGTTTCATATCCTGTGGAGTGCTTGTAGTCGAACATGAAGATGTATCTGTCCAAATCTTCATAGAGACTCTACACGAATTGGCTAGAGAATGGTTCTACCAGCTAGCTCCTGGCACCATAACCAAACTGACTACTATGCGGGATGTGTTCCTGAAAAGATTCAAACCAGCTGAAGATTCTAGCACATTGATAACTCAACTGACTCAGCTAAAGAAGGAACCACATGAGCATATGCGGGATTTTATTGCAAAATTCCAAATATTAATGTACAAAATTCTAGCTTCTGCTTCTCTGAATGACGAGAATCAAAAAGTATTCTTCATCAATGCTTTGCTTCCTCAAGTAAGCTATCAACTGTGAAGAGCATGTCCTACTGATTTGTTGGCAGCTCAAAACATGGCGGGTTGAAATTGAAGACGACCTCATCATGGCTGGAAAGATAAAAAGCAACACTTCTAGAGATGAAAGTTCATCCTCTGCTACTACTTCCGATTCACTACTGCAAAAGTTAGCAAATGAGATGATGCAGATAAAGAAACAAATGGCTCAAATGGCTCAAGGCAACAATACTGCCCCTGCTCATAATTTCAACAACCACCGAAACCGCATTGTTGGTTCCCAAAGATTAGTAATTGAAGCTACTCCCAGAAACAATGTGGAGATGAATGAAGAAGACCTGCAAGCTGACGTTGATAAGCTCGAGGATGATGATTTTATAAGTCCTGCTGGCAACTCCAATATTAATTACCTAAACTACAAATCTGAACATGATGATGAGAGGCTTCATGAAGACGATCATGGTCATGCATTTGTAGTACTTACAAGATCAAAAACTCACCAAGCTGAGGCATTAGCTGACGAACAAAGAAGGGGAAACCCTTTACCTTATTCTTTAGCTCCTAGAGATAAGATTGCGAGTTCTTCATCTCAACCACAAAAAGTGGCTCAGGTATCTAAATCTATTTCTTCTTTTGACATTATTGACCATGCCAAGAAAAATAAAGTTCAAATGTTAGAAGAAGAATACCTGAGAGATTTTCCTAAGTAGTTAAATAGGCTAGTCAAATATGTACAATCGCCAGGACAATCCAATACATCAAAATGCCTTTTGCCTAAGCCCAAGGATAATCTTCCACAAAACAACAATGCAGTTGTTAAATCCTCACCATCTTCTGAAAGAGTGGAACCGTTCTATGTTTCCCTATTGCTTAATGGTTTCAAGTTAAGCAATTGCATTCTAGATTCGGGTTCTTCTGACAATGTCATGTCAGCTAAAGTTGCAGATGCTCTTGGGCTTACCCTAACAAAGACCATAAAAAGATGATACTCCATGGAGACACAAGTCCCTTTAATCAGAAAAATAAAAAATGCACAAGCTGTTCTGACAGCTTTTCCTGACAAAAGATTAAAGATGACAATTCTAGTTGCGGATATTCCTATCTCCTACAGGATGTTGCTCAACAGAAACTTCTACAAAGAGCCGGGAGGAGAAGTAAAGATGGATTGGTCCTGTGCACATATTCCTATCAAAGGAAATAATCAGAAGATGGAGCCGAAAAAGAATTCCAAGTACACAGTTACAAAATCTAAGGATCCTAGATCTCAGATTTTTTTTTCAGGAATCTGAACGTGGGATCTATTTCTTGGAAATAGATAAAGACATTCAAGAGCCAGAACTTCAACCAGAGCTAGAACCAGAAGAAGCTGAAAAAATTTGGACACTAGAGTTTAAAGGCACATGTTGTTCTTTCGGATCAGGATACAACGTTCTACTAATATCTCCAGATCATGAGATATTCCCATACTCCCACAAGCTAATGTTCGAGAACATCAATCATACGGTGGAGTATGAAGCATTGCTTCTAGGAATTGAGCAAGCTAAAAAGAAATTAGTAAAACTCCTCAAAGCCCAAGGAGATGCTGAACTTTTGGTAAAGCAGGTTCGAGGGAAAAATCAAGTCAAAAGAGATAAGCTAGAGCATTACAAAGATAGAGTACTATCTACCACATTTGATTTTTCACTCTTCTCTATTGACTTCATTCCAATAAATCAAAACTCCAAGGCAGACTCTTTAGCAGTCATAGCTGTACTATACTATTGAATCAGGATAGACCACCATCCATAATCAAACAAGGAAATTATAAAGTGGAGATGGTCTACTACCCAGAGTCCTTGAACAAACATCTACATGTCTACATGTTGAAGGGAGTAAATCACCACCATGACAAACAGTCACAGAAAAATCTGTTCCAGGTTATGATGACAATAGTGGAATAGTGCAACCAAAAGGTAACAAAACCCCCAAAGGTTTAGTTTCCTTAGTGGACACTTTTAACAAGCATGATCAATATCTGAAGAAGAACAAAGAATATGGTGATAGTTATTCCTCAGAAATGCAACAAATAAATCTAATAACGGAGCAAGTTGATGCAGACTTACCTGTCATGGAGAGAAGAAAGGATGCACCACCACGAGATGAAGTTGATAAGGACTTGCCTAGAGTATTATGTACAAAATTCTATGCTTCTGCTCTCTGAATGACAGAATCAAAGTATCTTCATCACTGCTTTGCTTCCGAATAAGCTATCAAGTGAGAGCATGTCCTACTGATTTGTTGGAGCTCAAACATGGCTGTTGAATGCAGACAACCTCATCTAGCTAGAAAGATAAAGCACACTTCTAGAGTGAAAGTTCATCCTCTTCTAACTACTTCCGATTCACTACTGCAAAAGTTAGTCAAATGAGATGATCAGATAAAGAAACAAATGGCTCAAATGGCTCAGGGCACCAATACTCCCCTGCTCATAATTCAACAACACCGAACCGCATTTTTTGGTTCCCAAAAATAGTAATTGAATCTACTCCCGAAACAATGTGAGATGAATGAAGAAGACCTGCACTTACATTGATAGCTGAGGATGATGTTTTATAAGTCCGCTGGCAACTACAATATTAATACCTAAAACTAACAATCTGACCATGATGATGAGAGTCTTCATGAAGACATCATGGTCATGCATTTGCAGTACTACACGATCAAAAACTCACCAAGCTGAGGCATTACTACGAACAAAGAAGGGGAAACCTTTACCTTATTCCTTTACCCTAAGATAATGCGCGTTCTTATCCACCACAATGGCTCAGGTAACTCTAAACTCTATTCTTCTTTGACATTATATGACCATGCCAAGAAAAATAAAGTTCAAATGTTAGAAGAAGAATCCCGCGAGATTTTCCAGTAGTTTAAATAGTGGCATATTCCATATGTACCGGTCAACCCATTACAATGCCGCCTACCTCAAAATGCCTTTTGCCTAAGCCCAAGGGATATCGTCCACAAACAACATGCAGTTGTTAAATCCTCACATCGTTCTTAAAGAGTGGAACCGTAAAGAATCTTGTTTCCCTTTGCTTAATGGTTTCAAGTTCACAATTGCATTCTAGATTCGGGTTCTTCTGACAATGTCATTCAGCTTAAAGTTGCAGATGCCTCTTGGGCTTACCTAACAAGACCATAAAAAGAATATACTCCATGGAGAACAAGTCCTTTCATCAGAAAATAAAAAATGCACAAGCTGTTCTGACAGCTTTTCCTGACAAAAGATTAAAGATGACAATTCTAGTTGCGGATATTCCTATCTCCTACAGGATGTTGCTCAACAGAAACTTCTACAAAGAGCCGGGAGGAGAAGTAAAGATGGATTGGTCCTGTGCACATATTCCTATCAAAGGAAATAATCAGAAGATGGAGCCGAAAAAGAATTCCAAGTACACAGTTACAAAATCTAAGGATCCTAGATCTCAGATTTTTTTTTCAGGAATCTGAACGTGGGATCTATTTCTTGGAAATAGATAAAGACATTCAAGAGCCAGAACTTCAACCAGAGCGAGAACCAGCAGAAGCTCCTGAAAAAATTTGGACACTAGAGTTTAAAGGCACATGTTGTTCTTTCGGATCAGGATACAACGTTCTACTAATATCTCCAGATCATGAGATATTCCCATACTCCCACAAGCTAATGTTCGAGAACATCAATCATACGGTGGAGTATGAAGCATTGCTTCTAGGAATTGAGCAAGCTAAAAAGAAATTAGTAAAACTCCTCAAAGCCCAAGGAGATGCTGAACTTTTGGTAAAGCAGGTTCGAGGGAAAAATCAAGTCAAAAGAGATAAGCTAGAGCATTACAAAGATAGAGTACTATCTACCACATTTGATTTTTCACTCTTCTCTATTGACTTCATTCCAATAAATCAAAACTCCAAGGCAGACTCTTTGGCAGTCATAGCTGTACTATTGAATCAGGATAGACCACCGTCCATAATCAAACAAGGAAATTATAAAGTGGAGATGGTCTACTACCCAGAGTCCTTGAACAAACATCTGCATGTCTACATGTTGAAGGGAGTAAATCACCACCATGACAAACAGTCACAGAAAAATCTGTTCTAGGTTATGATGACAATAGTGGAATAGTGCAACCAAAAGGTAACAAAACCCCCAAAGGTTTAGTTTCCTTAGTGGACACTTTTAACAAGCATGATCAATATCTGAAGAAGAACAAAGAATATGGTGATAGTTATTCCTCAGAAATGCAACAAATAAATCTAATAACGGAGCAAGTTGATGCAGACTTACCTGTCATGGAGAGAAGAAAGGATGCACCACCACGAGATGAAGTTGATAAGGACTTGCCTAGAGTATTTGACAAGAAGGCCAAAGAAAGGAATTTCAAGATCAGAGATTGGGTACTCTGGTGGGACAAGAGATATGAACCGAAGGGCATACACGACAAATTTTATCCACTCTGGAAAAGGCCCTTCATGATCAAAAGAGTTGCAGGAATGGATACTTTCTTCCTTTCCTACCGAGATGGAATTGAGTTATCATTTCCTTTCAACGGGCAACATCTGAAGCTGTTCAGGAACTAAAAAAGCATGTTAAAACCTGTATGTACATAAATAAAACTTTGTTTGTTTTTCCTTGTTTTGTTTTTGTTTTTTTTTTTATGTTGTGTTTATTTGCCTGACCCCGCGCCCAAAGGACAAGATACGAAACCAGAGATGTTGGGATCTCATCTTTTCCCTTGTCATTCTGACAGAGAAAAAGATGTCCACAGACGGAGCCAACTGGTGTACCCAGATTTCATCTTGAAATCTGTGACTACCCTATTCGAAAAAAATTCATACTTTTAAAATAATGGGTCGTTTTATGTTTTTATTTCCTGAAAGTTCTTGTATTGTGTCAGGATATTCCCAAAGACCCATATTAGCCTTTCTCGCCAAATACCCAGATGCCCAAAATTATTATATTTTGTTGTCAGGATTTGTCTGCGGGAAATTTGTATTTAATTATTTTACGCCCCATATGAGGCTATTTGTGCTCTGTTTCAACTCTGTTATGATCAAACATATCATTATTCCCTTGTACCAAAATAATTTTAACAAGAAATATGTTCTAGGATTTATTTGTGACTTCTGGCAATTTTTCGTGTTTTTGTATTTCCCCGTTTCGTTTTATGTGAAATTTCTCTCGATCAATTCCTTTGCCAGGTTAGCCCAATTCTTGTCCTGGTGCAGCTAGAGAACATATATGCATGTTATGCTAGGAGGAAGTCACCATCGGACGTCTGGTTCACTGGGAAAAAGTGAAGTCGTGCACTAAAAAGCCCCTGCGGGGTTGGATGCATTTTTGGAAAACAAAGGATTTAAGCTGCTGTGGGAAAAATAGAAGTAGCAGGCAAGTGAGAATTTTATACCTGCCTAGCAAGGTACTTTTTCCAATGATAGAAAATTCACTTAAGTTGTAGTGGAAAAATTAGAGGCAGCTGGCAGGCGGGAATTTATTGCCTGCCTTGCAGGGTAAAAATTCCCATGGTGAAATAAAAGAAAAGTGACTTAAGTGAAATCATAGGATTTTATTGCCTGCCATGCAGGGTAAATAATCTCATTGTCAAAGTTAAATCACTTAAGTGGATCATGGGATTTCCGAGGCTGCCTTGCAGAGTAAAAATTCCCATTGCCATGTATTTTTTGAAAATAGAATTCTATTATGCTAAAAAGTGCGACCCACCTCAGGTGAATAATAATGCATTAAATAAATATTTTTTAATATTTATTCACCCAATTTTGGCACCCAGGCTTGTGGAAAAGTCAACAAAGGGAAGTGGACAAAAGAAATTTAAAAATAGAATTCCAAAATTAAATAAATTTAATTTATTTAATGCAGCCCCTTTTGAGAAGGAAATAATACTTTTTAAAGTATTAATTGATTAAATTAAATTCTATTTTCAGTGGCTATGGTCAAAGCACGCTGTGAAGCTTAAGTGAAGTGAAGAGTGGATGATTAAATTGATTAAATTTAATTAATTGGATGGTTGTCCTTAAAACATGTTATTTTAACACATCAGTTAAAGAGAGAAGCATGATTTTTAATTAATTAATTGCCAGGAATAGAAGGGGCAATTATTAATTTAATAATTATGAGGGCTATATAAGCATGGGCTGGCATAAGGATGAATTAATTAATTCACAGGTGAAGAAGTGCATCCCAGAGGAAAAGTGTGCCCCATTTAGAGAAGGATTTTGGTTAGAGGAAGGTGGATTTGATGCTAAAAGCTTCTAGTTTTGGCGCATGCTTTGAAGAAGGCTGATTTGTGTCTGCATAATTGTTTGTAGAAGTGATACACGTGCTCAGGTGAAGTTGGAAAAATTCATGCTCACTTTGTAGGCAAATAAAACATCAATTTTTGGGGCAACAAGCTTGAATAGTGCATATTTTTATTATTAAAATTCACTGTTCATGTTCCAGTGGGCATCTTTGTCTGAATTAATTGCAGGAATTCATTACAGGTGCTTTACAAAAAGGAAAGGAGCTCTAATCAATGTCCAATACATTGAATATATCCTCTGAATCTAAAGAATTATCCAGATTTGCACCAGTTTTGAAGAATTCTAGTCAAATAAGAAGAAAAAGAATTTTTCAGACAAAGATAGACAAAGCTATGGCAAAGAAAGATGAAAAAGAAAGTACAACGGAGTCATGCATCACTTCTAAATTTGCAGATATTGGAGACATGGATCTAGGCTCGGAACCTCTTGCTGAACTGATAGAAAAATCTAGAGCAGGAAAGACTTCACTCATGCGTGCAGATTAAAAGTAGTGGAATTATTCGAGCTGCAGTTTTTCCATCTACAGCCCAGTTGCCAGAGTTTGTTATGTAGGTGCAGATCCATATCCAGATGCAAATGCAAATCCATATGTAAATCCAATCCAGATCTCATAGTTTCAAAAGCTTCCGGCACAAAGGCTTCATCCTCTTGTTTCGAATGTAGCCCATGAAGAAGTCAGTGCGTGGAAAATTCCTTCCAAGATCTTGTGCAAATGCTCCCATTTTCTAGTTGAAGCATTCTTTGAATTTTCATTCACCCAGAGTGCTTTCTAGAATTTTTAATTACTTATATTAAATTAAAAATAAAAATGATGAGTTATTTACGACGAACATTTCACTGATGCATGTACTCGAGAAGAACTGCAAAATAGAAGGTTATATTTTCAGTTGCAAATCATACATGTCATGCAAAGAGGAATTCCAGGATGGAGATAACCAATTGTTTCTTTCCTCCAACTTCCACATGTGCTATTTCAACTAAAAGCTTCCAACTTGTAATTTCCCATCTACATTCTATAAGTAGAGGAAGAACCTTTGGGTTAATGATCAGAATTTGTAAGCAGCAATCTTGTGTTCTAGACTTTGTGTTGAACCCCTGAGAGCCACTTGGAGCAAAGGAATACAAAGGAGCAGGTTTTCGGAGAACTTTGTGTCACAGTGTACTGTGTTTCTTGCTTTCAATCTTAGATCTCTCAATAAACTTTGTGTTGTTTTAGATCTGGATCTAGAGCTACCTTTGTTTTAGAATTGTGTGTTTATATCTATTAGATTCTTCTATGTGCATGCAATCAGTTCTTCCATCTATTGATTGGGATGCACATCTTCCCCATTTCTTCTATGTTTATGTAATTACCTTCTTCTATAACTTTTCCTTTCTTTAAATAGCTGCTTACTTGTTGCAAAACTGTTCAGTTATGGTTAATGAAATGAGTAGTTAAAGTAAAACCCCATTTAGATATTAGCATACTTATAATGAAAATTCTGACACAGGAGCCTCATTGGTTAAATGAGGGAGATTTATCTCATGACTACCTAGGTTTTGTGCTATGCAGAAAATCTAGCCAACAGTTTTTGGCAACTCCGCTGGCGAACAACTATATTTGCAAATCAAAGCTTATCTTTTGAAGATCAGAGTGTTTTCCATACAAATCTCAACCTGGCTCAACATCCATTCACCCGATCTGTGAAAGCGCAAGGAAGGACTGATCATTTCTTCAGACTGCATGAGCAATTAAATTTCAATCATCCTCCTCAAGTTAGAAGCCGCAGATATAGTCTCTCACCAAGAAGGAGAGTGTACACTCATCTAGATCTGAATCATCTTTGGCATATTCCGGCTGCTGGAATTATCCATTAAGTCTACACAAGGAGAAGACGTGCCCCTGTCAACATGTAAAATCAGTTAGTACCTGTTCCATGGGGAGCAGCTTTTGGGCCTTTAAATCTATCTCCTCCTATGCATGATCTACCTAAAGGGACGAGAAAGAATTTTCTGAAATTCTTTGGAGATGGAAAGCAGAATCCAGATGACCACTTGGCTGTGTGTTTCATATCCTGTGGAGTGCTTGTAGTCGAACATGAAGATGTATCTGTCCAGATCTTCGTAGAGACTCTACAAGAATTGGCTAGAGAATGGTTCTACTGGCTAGCTCCTGGCACCATAACCAAACTGACTACTATGTGGGATGTGTTCCTAAAAAGATTCAAACCAGCTGAAGATTCCAGCACATTGATAACTCAACTGACTCAGTTGAAGAAGGAACCACATGAGCACATGCGGGATTTTATTGCAAAATTCCAAAGATTACTGTACAAAATTCCAGCTTCTGCTTCTCTGAATGATGAGAATCAAAAAGTATTCTTCATCAATGCTTTGCTTCCTCAAGTAAGCTATCAACTGCGAAGAGCATGTCCTACTGATTTGTTGGCAGCTCAAAACATGGCGGTTGAAATTGAAGACGACCTCATCATGGCTGGAAAGATAAAAAGCAACACTTCTAGAGATGAAAGTTCATCCTCTGCTACTACTTCTGATTCACTACTGCAAAAGTTAGCAAATGAGATGATGCAGATAAAGAAACAAATGGCTCAAATGGCTCAAGGCAACAATACTGCCCCTGCTCATAATTTCAACAACCACCGGAACCGCATTGTTGGTTCCCAAAGATTAGTAATTGAAGCTACTCCCAGAAACAATGTGGAGATTAATGAAGAAGATCTGCAAGCTGACGTTGATTAGCTCGAGGATGATGATTTTATAAGTCCTGCTGGCAACTCCAATATTAATTACCTAAACTACAAATCTGAACATGATGATGAGAGGCTTCATGAAGACGATCATGGTCATGCATTTGTAGTACTTACAGGATCAAAAACTCACCAAGCTAAGGCATTAGCTGACGAATAAAAAAGGGGCAACCCTTTACCTTCTTCTTTAGCTCCTCGAGATAAGATTGTGAGTTCTTCATCTCAACCACAGAAAGTAGCTCAAGTATCTAAATCTATTTCTTCTTTTGACATTATTGACCATGCCAAGAAAAATAAAGTTCAAATGTTAGAAGAGGAATACCTGAGAGATTTTCCTGAGCAGTTAAATAGGCTAGTCAAATATGTACAATCACCAGGACAATCCAATACATCAAAATGCCTTTTGCCTAAGCCCAAGGATACTCCTCCACAAAACAACAATGCAGTTGTTAAATCCTCACCATCTTCTAAAAGAGTGGAACCGTTCTATGTTTCCCTATTGCTTAATGGTTTCAAGTTAAGCAATTGCATTCTAGATTCAGGTTCTTCTGACAATGTCATACCAGCTAAAGTTGTAGATGCTCTTGGGATTACCCTAACAAAGACCATAAAAAGATGCTACTCCATGGAGAGACAAGTCCGTTTAATCGGAAAAATAAAAAATGCACAAGCTGTTCTGACAGCTTTTCTTGACAAAAGATTAAAGATGACAATTCTAGTTATGGATATTCCTGTCTCCTACGGGATGTTTCTGAGCAAAAAATTGTGCAAAGAGTTGGGAAGATAAGTAAAGATGGATTGGTCCTGTGCACATATTCCTATTGTAGGAATTAATCAGAAGCTAGAGCCAGAAAAGAAGTCCAAGTACATGGTTACAAAATCTAAGGATCCTAGATCTCAGATTCTTTTTCAGGAATCTGACCGCGGGATCTATTTCTTGGAAATAGATAAAGACATTCAAGAGCCAGAACTTCAACCAGAGCTAGAACCAGAAGAAGCTGAAAAAATTTGGACACTAGAGTTTAAAGGCACATGTTGTTCTTTTGGATTAGGAGCCGGCGTTCTACTAATATCTCCAGATCATGAGATATTCCCATAGTCCCACAAGCTGATGTTCAAGAACACCAATCATATAGTGGAGTATGAAGCATTGCCTCTAGGAATGGATCAAGCTAAAAAGAAAGGAGTAAAACTCCTCAAAGCCCAAGGAGATGTTGAACTTCTGGTAAAGCATGTTCGAGGGTAAAATCAAGTCAAAAAAGATAAGCTAGAGCATTACAGAGATAGAGTACTATTTGCCACATTTGATTTTTCAGCCTTCTCTATTGACTTCATTCCAATAAATCAAAACTCCAAGGCAGACTCTTTGGAAGTCACAGCTGTACTATTGAATCCGGATAGACCACCGTCCATAGTCAAACAAGGACATTTTAAAGTGGAGATGGTCTACTACCCTAGAGTCCTTGAACAAACATCTGCATGTCTACATGTTGAAGGGAGTAAATCACCACCACAACAAACAGTCACAGAAAAATCTGATCCAGGTTATGATGACAATAGTGGAATAGTCCAACCAAAAGGTAACAAAACCCCCAAAGGTTTAGTTTCCTTAGTGGACACTTTTAACAAGCATGATCAATATCTGAAGAAGAACAAAGAATATGGTGATAATTATTCCTCAGAAATGCAACAAATAAATCTAATAAAGGAGCAAGTTGATGCAGACTTACCTGTCATGGAGAGAAGAAAGGATGCACCACCACAAGATGAAGTTGATAAGGACTTGCCTAGAGTATTTGACAAGAAGGCCAAAGAAAGGAATTTCAAGATCAGAGATTGGGTACTCTGGTGGGACAAGAGATATGAACCGAAGGGCATACATGACAAATTTTATCCACTCTGGAAAAGGCCCTTCATGATCAAAAGAGCTGCAGGAATGGATACTTTCTTCCTTGCCTACCAGGATGGAATTGAGTTATCATTGCCTTTCAATGGGCAACATCTGAAGCTGTTCAGGAACTAAAAAAGCAGGTTAAAACCTGTATGTAAATAAATATAACTTTGTTTGTTTTTCCTTGTTTTGTTTTTGTTTTTGTTTTTATGTTGTGTTTGTTTACCTGACCCCGTGCCCAAAGGACAAGATATGAAACCAGAGATATTGGGATCTCATCTTTTCCCTTGTCATTCTGACAGAGAAAAAGATGTCCACAGACGGAGCCAACTGGTGTACCCAGATTTTATCTTGAAATCTGTGACTACCCTATTAAAAAAAAAATCGTACTTTTAAAATAATGGGTCGTTTTATGTTTTTATTGCCTGAAAGTTCTTGTATTGTGTTAGGATACTCCCAAAGAGCCATATTAGCCTTTTTTGCCAAATACCCAGATGCCCAAAATTGTTATATTTTGTCGTCGGGATTTGTCTGCGGGAAATTTGTATTTAATTATTTTACGCCCCATATGAGGCTATTTGTGTTCCGTTTCAATTCTGTTATGATCAAACATATCATTATTCCCTTGTACCAAAATAATTTTAACAAGGAATAAGTTCTAGGCTTTATTTGTGACTTCTGGCAATTTTTCGTGTTTTTGTATTTCCCTGTTTCGTTTTCTGTGAAATTTCTCTCAATCAATTCCTTTGCCAGGTTAGCCCAATTCTTGTCCTGGTGCAGCTGGAGAACATATATGCACGTTATGCTAGGAGGAAGTCACCATCGGAGGTCTGGTTCACTAGGAAAAAGTGAAGTCGTGCACTAAAAAGCCCCTGTGGGGTTGGGCCCATTTTTGGAAAACAAAGGATTTAAGCTGCAGTGGGAAAAATAGAAGTAGCAAGCAAGCAAGAATTTTGTACCTGCCTAGCAGGGTACTTTTCCCAATGATAGAAAATTCACTTAAGTTGTAGTGGAAAAATTAGAGGCAGTTGGCAGGCGGGAATTTATTGCCTGCCTTGTAGGGTAAAAATTCCCATGGTGAAATAAAAGAAAAGTGACTTAAGTGAAATCATAGGATTTTATTGTCTGCCATGCAAGGTAAATAATCTCATTGTCAAAGTTAAATCACTTAAGTGGATCATGGGATTTCCGGGGCTGCCTTGCAGAGTAAAATTTCCCATTGCCATGTATTTTTTGAAAATAGAATTCTATTATGCTAAAAAGTGCGACCCACCTTGGGTGAATAATAATGCATTAAATAAATATTTGTTAATATTTATTTACCCAATTTTGGCACCCATGCTTGTGGAAAAGTAAACAAAGGGAAGTGAAAAAAAGGAATTTAAAAATAGAATTCCAAAATTAAATAACTTTAATTTATTTAATGCAACCCCTTTTGAGAAGAAAATAATACTTTTTAAAGTATTAATTGATTAAATTAAATTATATTTTTAGTGGCTATGGTCAAAGCACACTGTGAAGCTTAAGTGAAGTGAAGAGTGGATGATTAAATTGATTAAATTTAATTAATTGGATGGTTGTCCTTAAAACATGCTATTTTAATACATGAGTTAAAGAGAGAAGCATGAGTTTTAATTAATTAATTACAAGGAATAGAAGGGGCAATTATTTATTAAATAATTATGAGGGATATATAAGCATAGGCTGCCATAATGATAAATTAATTAATTCACGGGTGAAGAAGTGCAGCCCAGAGGAAAAGTGCACCCCATTTGGAGAAGGATTTTGCTCAAAGGAAGGTGGATTGATGCTAAAAGCTTCTAGTTTTGGCGCATGCTTTGAATAAGGCTGATTTGTGTCTGCATAATTGTTTATAGAAGTGATACACGTGCTTAGGTGAAGTTGGAAAAATTCATGCTCACTTTGTAGGTAAATAAAACATCAATTTTTGGGGCAACAGGCTTGAATAGTGCAGATTTTTATTATTAAAATTCACTGTTCATGTTCCAGTGGCCATCTTTGTCTAAATTAATTACAAGAATTCATTACAGGTGCTTTACAAAAATGAAAGGAGCTTTAATCAATGTCCAATACATTGAATATATCCTCTGAATCTGAAGAATTATCCACATCTGCACCAGTTTTGAAGAATTCCAGTCAAATAAGAAGCAAAAGAATTGTTTAGACAAATATAGACAAAGCTATGGTGAAGAAAGATGAAAAAGAAAGCACAACAGAGTCATGCATCACTTCTAAATTTGTAGATATTAGAGACACGGATCTAAGCTCAGAACCTCTTGCTGAAATGATAGACAAATCTAGAGCAGGAAAGACTTCACCCATGCGTGCAGGAAAAACTTTACTCATGCGTGCAGTTTAAAAGTAGTGGAATTATTTGAGCTGTAGCTTTTCCATCCACAACCCATCTACTAGAGTTTGTTATGTAGGTGCAGATCCATATCTAGATGCAGATGTAAATCCATATGCAGATCCAATCCAGATCTCATAATTGCAAAATCTTCCGGCACAAAGGCTTCATCTTGTTTCGAATGTAGCCCATGAAGAAGTCAATGCGTGGAAAATTCCTTCTAAGATCTTGTGAAAATGCTCCCATCTTCCAGTTGAATCCTTCTTTGAATTTTCATTCACCCGGAGTGCTTTCCAAAATTTTTAATTGCTCATATGCAATTAAAAATAAAAATGATGAGTTATTTATGACAAACATTGCACTGATGCATGTACTGGAGAAGAAATTCAAAAGCTTCAAGGATAAGAGTGAAGACATGTCAAAGGCAATACCCGTAAGTAAATCACAGTCACTTGCTTCTAGATGTTTCCAAATCCAGCTTATTGAGAAGATCCAGCTTGCTTCCATGTCCAGTTTGGTGAGAATTAAAGGAAAAAGAATCAGCTGCATGCAGACATGAAAAAGGACAAGACTGCAGCTTTTCTCTTCCTTCTTCTTTCCTCCGAAAAAAGTAATTGAGCGATCATTTAAATTATGCAATTTAAGTGATTGGTTTAAAATCCATTACTTGAAGAAGTCAACTACTTAGAGATAGGTGGTGGACGTGTAAAATAGAAGGTTCTATTTTCAGTTGCAAATCATACATGTCATCCAAAGAGGAATTCCAGGATGGAGATTGCCAGTTGTTTCTTTCCTCCGACTGCCACATGTGCTAGTTCAACTAAAAGCTTCCAATTTGTAATTTCCCCTCTACATTCTATAAATAGAGGAAGAAACTTTGGGTTAATGATTAGAATTTGTAAGCAGCAATCTTGTGTTCTAGACTTTGTGCTAAACCCCTGAGAACCACTTGGAGCAAAGGAATACAAAGGAGCAGGTTTCCAGAGAACTTTGTGTCATGGTGTACTGTGTTTCTTTCTTTTAATCTTAGATCTCTCAATAAACTTTGTGTTATTTTAGATCTAGATCTAGAGCTACCTTTGTTTTAGAATTTTGTGTTTATATCTATTAGATTCTTCTATGTGCATGCAATCAGTTCTTCCATCTACTAATTGGGATGCACATCTTCCCCATTTCTTCTTTGTTTATGTAATTACCTTCTTCTATAACTTTTCTTTTCTTTAAACAGTTGTTTACTTGCTGTAGAACTGTTCAGTTATGGTTCATGAACTGAGCAGTTAGAGTAAAACCCCATTTAGATATTAGCATACTTAAATTGATAAATCTGACATAGGAGCCTCACTGGTTAAATGAGGGAGATTTATCTCATGAATGCCTAGGTTTTGTGCTATGCAGAAAATCTAGCCAACAAAGATTGTAAATCTTCATTGTATATCTTGTCAAAGCTTTGGATAATAGATTAGCTTGTTTCTTGGTGGCGTAGCCCACACTTGGTTAACCACGTTAAATCTGGTGTTGATTTATGTCTCTTTTTTGTATATTTCTTCTGGTAGAATATCTACTTTTATTTACATGTATGCTTAGATCTGATATATTATCTGTACAACCAGTTTTTTAATCCCAACAACTGGTATCAGAGATTTGTTTGAGGGTTTTGTGTGTTGACAGATTTAATCACAGAGGGTTTTCTGATTGAGTGGGAGCTACAAAAATTGGTAGAATATATTAAATACAAGATAGAGAAATTTGACAGCCAAAATTATCAATTATGGAAGATGTAGATTGAGGATTATTTGTATCAAAGAGATTTGTACTTACCATTGGATGAGAAGTATAGACCTATGAAGATGACTGATGAAGAATGGAAGATTCTTGACAGAAAGGCTTTGGGATCTATTAGATTGAATATGGCAGCATCCGTGGCTTCCAATATTACAGAAGCAGATTCTATGGTAAACTTAATGAAATCTCTTGCTAATTTATATGAAAAACCTAGTGCTTCAAATAAATTTTATTTAATGAAGAAACTATTTAGTTCTAAGATGCATGAAGGTGAATTTGTCTCTAGTCATTTGAATGATTTCTAATCTATTGTAAATCAGTTAAAATCAGTTTCTATACCATTTGATGATGAAGTAAAAGCACTTTTATTCTTATGTTCTTTGCCTAGTAGTTGGGACAACTTGGTAATGGTTGTTAGTAATACAACATCTACTAATAATATTTTGAAGTTTGATGATGTGGTTAGTATAATATTGACTGAAGAAATTTATAGGAAGAGTACAGAGGAAACATCATTTGAAAATTCTTTTAATGTAGAAAGCAGGGCAAGGCAGAAGGAGAGATCCAAGAGTAAGAGTAATGGGAAATTAAAGTCAAGGGATAACATATCTAAATCCAGAAGTAAGGGAATTACTTGTTGGAAATGTGGAAAGAAAGGACATTCAAAGAAAGATTGTTAGTCAAAGAATAAAGAGAATCAACAACAGAAAAAGTTAAAGAGTCAAATATTGCTTCATCAAAGGTAATGCAAGATGCTCTTATTCTTTCTTTGGACAATAGAATTGAATCATGGGTTTTAGATTCAGGAACTTCTTTCCATACAACCCCTAATAAGGGTTATTTTAGAAATTATGTCTAGGGTAATTTTGGGCATGTTTATTTGGGTGATGATGAACCTTGCATTATTACTGGTAAAGGGGAAGTTCATCTGAAATTGCAGAATGGAAATGCATGGGTATTGAAAGATGTGAGGCATGTGCCAAGCCTCAGAAGGAATCTTATTTCTACAAGGAAACTAGGTGAATCTGGTTACATGGTTACTTTTACATGAGACTCTTGGAAAGTCACCAAGGGAGCTTTTTGTGTGGCAAGAGGTAAGAAGGTAGGAACGTTATATTTATCTAGTTGTATTACTAATTCATTTTCTGCATTATCTACTTCATATTCATATGCATGTATGTGGCATAATCGGCTGGGTCATATGAGTTAAAAAGGAATGTAGATCTTAAAGGCTAAGGGTAAGTTATCATATTTGAAAGATTTAGATCTTGATTTCTGTGAGCATTGTATCTTTGGAAAGAAAAAGAGAGTGAGATTTCTCAAAGTTGGGGTAACTAAGAAGGAGTAGAAATTAGAACTTGTACACTCATATGTGTGGGGATCAGCTCAGGTAACTTCTCATGGAGGATCCCAGTATTATGTTACTTTCATTGATGATGCTACAAGAAAGGTATGGGTTTATTGTATTAAATGTAAATATGATGTTTTTGATACTTTTAAAAGATGGAAAGACCTTGTTGAGAATGAATCAAAATATAAGTTAAAGTTCCTTAGATCTTAAAATGGTGGTGAATACTGTAGCAAGGCTTTCAATGATTATTCTTCAGTGAATGGGATACGTAGAGAAAAAACAGTTCCAAGAACACCACAAGAGAATGGTGTTGCAGAAATAATGAACATGACAATCATGGAATGTGCTAGAAGTATGAGGATACATTTTGGATTGCCCTTGCATTTTTGGGAAGAAGCAATTGAAACATCGATTTATTTGATTAAATGTGGCCCTTCAAGTTCACTAGTGTGGAGGAATACTAGAGGAGGCTTGGACCGGAAAAGAGGTAGATCTTTCTTTTCTTAAATTTTTTGGTTCAAAAACTTTTGTGAATGTTGATAGGGAAAATAGAAAAAAGTTGGATGCAAAATCCAAGAGGTGCACTTTCATTGGTTATGGATCTAGTGATTTCAGTTTCCATTTTTAGGATTTAGAGAATTCTAAAATTATTAGGAGTTGTGATGTTGAATGGAATGAAAAGAGAATGTACAGAGATCAAATTTTGGTACCCAAGGATGAGAAAATTGAGAAGTTTATTGATGAAAATGAACTCTCAGGTTTTAAAGAAACACCTACAGAAATACACAATAACTGTGGTCAGTTAGTCCCTAACCGGGATCAGTTAGATGAACCACCAACGGTTGCAAAGGATCAGAACCAGCATCGATTTGCAAAACTGACGTCGGTTAGAGGTGACGGGCATCGGTCACTATCAAAAGTTGATACTAATGTTCAGGAGGCCCAAATAGAGCCTCCAGTACCCCAAAATCCTGTGAGAAGGCCACAAAGGGTAAGTAAACTTCCATAAAGATTTACACCTTCTCTATTTTATTTATTGTTGACTGATAATGGTGAACTAGAGATCTTTGAAGAAGCAATGCAGGATAAGACTCATGTTCAATGGGAGCATGGCATGGATGAGGAGATGGACTCCTTGGAACATAACCAAACTTGGGATTTGGTTAAGTACTCAGTAGGTAAGAGGACATTGCTTAACAAGTGGGTTTATAGGATTAAGGAAGAAGAGGGTGGACAGAAAAGGTACAAGGCAAGGCTTGTAGTAAAGGGATTTTCACATAAAGTAGGTATTGACTTTGGTGAAATATTTTCTCCTATTGTTAAGATGACTTCTATTCATACTGTATTAAGTTTAGTTGCAGTAGAATATTTGCATTTAGAGCAACTAGATGTGAAGACGGCTTTCCGTCACGGTGCTTTGGATGACAGAAATTTTTATGCAGTAGCCGTTTGGGTATGAAGTCAAGGGTAAGGAAAAACTAGTGTGCATATTGAAAAAGAGCCTAGATGGGCTCAAGCAAGCTCCATGGTAATGATACATGAGGTTTGATAGTTTTATGTATGAGCATGGTTACTTGAGATGTGAATCTGACCATTGTGTTTATTTCAAGAAGCTTGAAAATGGGAGTTATATTATTTTGTTACTACATGTGGATGATATGCTTATGGCAGGATCTAGTATGCATGACATTGGTGAGCTTAAGAGAAAGCTAGCTCACGCATTTGATATGAAGGATTTAGGATCTGTAAAAAGAATCCTTGGCATAAAAATACATAGAGACCTGAAAAACAAGAAATTGTATTTGTCTCAGGAGGATTATATCTATAAGGTGTTGGAAAGGTTCAACATGTAGAATGCAAAACCTGTTAGCACACCTATGGCTGGACACTTAAAATTGAGAAAAGATCAGTGTCCTTCATCACATGAGGAGGTCAAATACATGACACGAGTTCCATATGCTTCAGCAGTTGGAAGTCTCATGTACACTATGGTTTGTACCAGACCAAACATTACACAGGCAGTGGGAGTTCTGAGTAGATATATGGCTAATCTAAGTAAAGAGCATTAGAAAGTAGTCTAATGGATACTCAGGTATTTGAAAGGGACATATAGCATGCAGTTATGCTATGGAGGTTTGGATATTTCATTACGTGGCTATGTTGATTCAGATATGGTTAGAGATCTGAATGGTAGGAGGAGCACTACTAGATATATTTTCACAGTAGGTGGAATGGAAGTTAGCTAGATTTTGATATTGCTAAAGATTGTGGCTTTGTCTACTACAGAGGAAGAGTATGTTGCAGCTATAGAGGCTAGCAAGGAGATGATATGGATTATTAGGTTCATGGAAGAGTTGGGAAAGGAGAAAAGTGATTGTAAACTGTTTAGTGACAGTCAAAGTGTAATTCATTTGGCAAAGAACTCAACATTTCATTCAAGAATGAAACACATTCAGTTGAGGTATCACTTCATACAGAAGGTATTAGAGGATGGACAGTTGAATCTGGAAAATATTCATACGAGCAAGGACCCTGCGGATATGCTAATGAAGCCATTAGAAAAGGAGAAGTTGGAGATACACTCCACTTCTATTGGTCTTCAAGTTTGAGACTTGAAGAGGAATAAATAAAGCCAAGGAAGAATCCAAGAATGACGTTGTATAGGTATGGCGCAATAATTAAACTCCAAGTGGGATATTGTTGAGTTGTGGAGCTCAATTACTTCATTTTAGCATGCAATTGGAACTTGCTGGAAAACACAGTAGCCAGCATCAGTTAAGGGCAGACTAGCATCGGTCAAGGAAGACCGACATCGATCAAGAGTAAGTAGGAACTCGCGACGGTTAGGCAGAACCAGCGTCGGTTACCTGTGTGACAAATTTTTAATTAAATCTCAGGAATTATATCTATTTTTAGCATTAAAATAGATTTATTGATTGTAATTGCATGGCTAAGTGCCCTAAGTCTATAAATGACTATATAAGCGTAAAATATATGGTTTAGAAGTAATGAAAAAAAAGAATTAGAAAGAACTTGAAAAAGGTTGGTGAGAGAGAATTCTTGGTGGTAGAGCAAAAGCTTAAAGGAAGAAAGTATTGAACATCTGAGAGGTGTGGAAGATTGTAAATCTTCATTGTATATCTTGTCAAATCTTTGGATAATAGATTGGATTATTTCTTAGTGGACATAGCCCACACTGGGTGAACCACGTTAAATTTAGTGTTGATTTATGTCTCTTGTTTTGTATATTTCTTCTGGTAGAATATCCACTTTTATTTGCATGTATGCTTAGATCTGATATATTGTCTATACAACCAGTGTGCTAACCCCAACATTTATGACTCCAACATGTAATGGCATACCACTCATCCAACTTCATCAGTTTATTAATGCACTCTTTTATTTCTTTGTCATCATCTAATATACCTGTGCATGCAATACATAGGGAGGGTAACACAAACTCCACAGGAAAAACTACCTCCCTGCAAAACACCAACTAAAAGGATGTGGCCTTATTCAACCTCTTATAACTTGTTATATATTCCCATAACACAATGGATACCTTTCCATCCCAATAATTTCTTCCAAAACCATAGATATTTTTCAATGTCTATCTCATAATCTTATTGAAGGCCTCATAAATTCCTTTGGCTTGTGGATGATAGGGTGTATTCTTAAGGTGTGTTACCATAAAATTTGCTAGTAACATTCTAATAGTATCATTCAGATAAATGATTTCCTCTATCACTTGTAAGTCTCAATGGACATTTATACTTGTTTATGACATTTTTCCATAGAAATCTAGTTATTGTTACTGCAGTGTAATCCTTTGTAGGTGTATCATATGCCCACATTGTCAATAATTTATTGCATGTTATGATGTAGTGCACACATGTCTTACACGTAGGTGGTAAATTTATCCTACAAAGTCAATTCCCCACTTATCAAATGGATATGCACTCACTATAGGTCACAACAGAATCTCATCCTTTTTGTTAAGGCCTACCTATCCTATGACATTGGTCATAAGCCTTGAAAAATTCCTTAGTATCCTTATAAAGAGTTTCCCACCATAAACTAGAAATTATAATATTGTGCGTAGTTGCTTCTCCTACATTAGTTTCCTACAACTATTCCTCTATACATTTACCTCATATAGGTTTGAACTCCTGCTCTAGTACAATCTACACAAGACCTCATCTCTACCCATATTGTAAAAATATCCTCCAATGAGTTGATAGGGGTGTTGAGTGTATGGAAAGCTACTTATTTTTTAGGGTCTTCATACTCTCAAGAGTAACTCCAGTGCACAATAATACCACAATATCTTTAAATTTTTGGCATGTGATTTAGTCTGAATAAATGGGATCTAGAATAACATATTTTATGCTTTTCTTGTCTTCACCAGATTAATCATGAAAAATGATTAGGTCTCAAATTTATCTTTCCGGGATTTACTATAACCAAGAAATCAAACTCTTGGAAGAGAAGGATCAGAGGGATAGATGTTCCATTACAAAATTGCGTATTGATCAAAGTACTTGACACCATATAACTGGGATAAATATTGACTGGTTTGTGGGTAGAAAGTATGCCTACACTTGATGAAGAGTAAGATCATTGAAAAATCTATGTTCCATAGTATTATAGGGGACTGTACGTACCCAAAATTGTAAGGTATTGTACTGCAGAACAGTGTAATAAGTGCCCCAATGATGATACAGGTCTCTTCGTAAGGTGTTCGGGATCCAGAAAAGCTCTCCGAATATGCGTTAACATCCCGCATATCCCGCTTAGCCCCTGCATTCTTTGTTTTCCCCTTTTCCCCTCTTTTCTTGCCCCTTTTCTCTTTAGTAAAAAAACCGCCGCCTGACTGGGCGGCGGTCCTGTAACTGCCACCCTGAACAGGGCAGCGGTCCTGTAACCGCCCCCTGAACAAGGCGGCGGTCCTTTATGCATTTTTTAGAACGTTTTTGATGTGACTTGCGTGAAATATCATGTTTTCACCAGCTTTCCTTGCCGACTTGAGCATGCGTTTATGTTTTTGGTCCCGTGGAATAGTTTTTTTTTCCTTTGTTTATTGTTTAGGAGTTCAGTTTGGTTTTGATCTTTGGGTGATTGAATTCCTATAAATGCATGGCTTGTGCTCAAACAAAAAAAAAAAAAGATCTTTTTCTCTCATCTCCTCATTTTCAGTAGTCCAACTTGTTATCTTGTTTAGAAGCCATAGTTTCAATTCACTTGCATGTTTAGTTAGTACTGTTGTTCAGCTGTTGGTAAGCCACATACCCATCTTGTGCAGGCAGTTATTGTTTATTCACCCAATCCGGTCTGAAGTTTGTCTCTGAATTTCTCTTTGCATTAGATTTAGCTATTATTTTTCTTAGAATACTTGTTTTAGTTCATTTACATGCTCATTTTAGCATTGTCCAGCTGTTGGTAAGCCACATATCTAGCTTGTGCAAACAGTGTTATTGTTTTATCCAATCTATTGAAGTAGAATAGCTTAGGAAGCCATTAAAGTTACAGGTTTTGCTCTTCAAACAGGATATTTTCAGGTTCTGGATGCACTATGTTGCATGATTCATAAAATCCCGCTAGGAATTGCATAAGCCAAGCTCTATACTCTTGCGCTATCCCTCTCCTACTCGCATTTTCAGTCTACATTTTTGTCGTCCTTGGCCCAATATCTATTTCTATCAATGCTGGCATTACACACTTTTCTGGATCCACGTGAACACAAAAGAACGAGGAGATCATACTGAGGGGACAAGATCACACACACCATCAGATTCACCACTGTTCTGCGGAATCCAGGTTCTAGCTTTCAAAGTTCTAGTTAGAATCATATCAAATAGAGTAGATAATTGCTTCATTTCAGTGAATTCTATTCTCGATATTGCCAGGGAAGCTATGAGGATTGATATAGTAGTTTCTGAGAAACTATGATTCACTCCTCACTTCTGAGGTAGGATCAAGGATCTGGTAGATAGAATAGATTAGTTATTTCATTGTTTAGAATAGATATACAAATTACACAGACAAATAGCTACACTCGGCTATTTTGTTGGTTTTAAATTATTAGTTTAGTTGTCAATTCTAAATATTTTTAATAGCTGCTGCTTCTTAAATCCTTATAAATCATCAACAAAATAAAAAATAAGAAGTTATATATTGCTGCTTAAATATATTTTGTATACTTAGAGTTCACTTTATCACAATTTTATTGCATTTGTATGACAATTACGGGACCTAGGGAGCCCAGAGAATACGTTTTCGAGCCAATCATGCCTCAGCCCAATCTCATAATAGTAATAACTGATATTGACCAGAATCTTAGAATCCAAGTCTTCCAAACAAAGCAGACTTCCAGTAGATCAGATCTCAGTTAGAAGGATTAAACATAGAATACGACCAAGTGCATACGTTTTGGTCAAATCAGCCAAACTACAAACTACCCTAGAAAAACATCTACATGACTGTAGAAGGGTTTGAAAGAGAACAAAAATTCAGGTGTGACCCTTTAATTCCACAACCAGATGCAGGAGACACCCTCACAGACATAAATACCAGCCTAAGAATCCAGGTTGCAAGAACGCCTGTGAGGTATTATGAGAAGATCGCACAACTATTGATTCTAAACATAGAAGCTGAGAAAGCATATGATTATTGGATACTAGGGATTAGGAATTGGCTCCACGCATGACCATAGCTGGCCCACAACAACCACAAACCTATGGTTTGTGACCCACAGGTCCCATAGCCTAACAAATCCATAAGTCAATCAGATATAAACACTGGCCTACACACACTAGTATTCCAATCCACTCCACTTCCACCTATTATCATTGACAATTGTCCTTACTAGATATAGTAGCTAACAAAACTAGAGAATTCTGGACTAGGCTAGAGAATCGTCCATAGAGTCAATTGTTTCCATCATCCACCATATGACCTTATCTGGAGACATACACAAAACTATCCCAGGTCATTTCCCACGTATTCCACAACCCATAGATCGAATCACGCCAGAGCTCGATATTGATTGGAGCCTTCGAGCGGTCATCCTTGCCGATCGATCTATCACACCAGTCTAGGTTAGAAGGGCCTTCTTTGCCTTAGATTTGTAAATTCCACTAGTGTGTGTCGAAGACATCAGATTGCCTAACTAGTCTGTTGTATACCACGCATATTCCATCCCCACCAGCTGTCTCGGCACGACCTCGGGAGGTCAGGTACATGGAAGAGTTACCTGTAGATTCCCATGCTCACTTGTCACTTTTCCAGCGTACAGGGACACCCAATCTAAGCCTCCATGTGCCATTTCAGATAATTGGTTTGGATTTTTTGTGATAATTAATAAAATTAAACTAATGATAATAATAAAGATGTGAATTAACGATTAGCATTTGGGTTGTAGGTGTGGTTTTAGTGTCAAGAAAGGGATGCAAAAATAAAATAAATGGTGCCCTGAGTTTAAACTAGAAATCAAACCCATCATTTCATATTTTATTAAGTGTCAATTGTGTTAAATTTAATTGAGATGATAAAAGAAAATAAGATAACAAATAAATTAAATAACTTAGATATAATAAATTATATATATACATACGAGAGATGCATGTAATGTTTGTAGGTGGCTAGGATTTGAAATTGGTTGGTAAAATATGTGGGTAGGATTGGATCTTCAGTGTGGAGGGAACTTTTGTTTTTAAATCAATTTTTATTGTTGCCACTAGATCAATGAAAATACACAACTACAGGGAATGCATTAAATGGTTTGTTTGTGGAAAAATGCATAGAAACCATAACGATTTTTTATCACAATGTTTGGTAGGTTAAAATATAGTTGCACTCCTTTCCCTGGATGGATATATCCCTTATTTCTCAGGCTAGTCTATCTCCCTTTCATGCATTATCCTATATTTTCTTCTACATATCTTTTGTCATTACAGAGATATGTTTCTAAGAAATATTTTTCAATGGTTAAATAAATCCACTCTGACATCAATAAAAGAGAACCCATTTTTTTTGAAAACTCTCTCTTTTTTGTTGCAATATACATGTATCTACATCTTTGAAAATGCACATTTTAGTGGATGCATGAACTATTTTTCAATTCTTTCTAATGGATAACACTATAATGGAGAATTTTAAAAATGCAACCATATATGTCAAAGCCACTTCAAGCTTATGCCAACAACCTATTTTATAAATGTCTCGTGGATATGTTATCTCATTATATGTGTTGAGATTTGGGTTATGATCAAAGTGGAGTATGCTAAAACAGGATTTCTTGGGCTCTTATCCAAATGATATACCATCCACTACCAATCTCAAACTTTCAACATATTGTAGAGGGGGTTTATTAGAGGCACCATACCATTTCAAACATCCTCCAAGCCAATACTATTAGATTGGCTAACATGAAAGATACATAAATAGTTTGTAAAAAAATCTACATTTTTTTCACACATAATTTTTTAAGAGGTTAAATTTGAAGGTCAAATGACTGTTACCACAAGCTTCCAAGAGTGTTGTATGATATTAATTGTTATCCAAATAACTCTCCTAGTTATTTGGGTAACTTGTATACACATTTTGGCTCTCAGTTCCTCATTAAAGGTTGCGCGCACTCACGTTCAATTGGCACAACTCCTTGGTTGCAGTTTCCCCTTGGCTCCCCTTCTTTTCCTCAAGTGCCCTTGCACACTTTTTGTTCTCTCCTTCCATTTTCCTTTTCCTCTTTGTTCCACTATCTCCCTTCGATGCCCACATTTTTTGCATTCTCTTTCTTCCTAAGTGGCTTCTTTACCCTGCGCGTGTCTCACACTTGCTTCAATCATTTAAGTATTTGGCCCTCTTGTGTGCTACGCCTATCACTTTGTAATGGTTACACCTTCACCATGTGTTCTCTACTCACCTATTTGCCTCATTTCCCCACGTGTGCTACGCCTGCATCCCTTTGCACCTTTCTCTGTTTTCTTTTGCGCGCCCTTCCCTTGCACCCTCCTTTGTGCCCTTCTGTGCTAGCTCATCTTCTGACATGCTTAAGTGTGTCACGTGCAGCCAATCAAATCACACCAACAGGATGCCAAATCCTTGCAGCTAATCAGAAATGTGACATGTGGCAGAAACGACAAATATTTACACAATTGGCCATCATTTCAACCAATCCGTGTGCGCCACGTGTTTTACGTGCATCGACAACTCTGACATCTTCTGACAGTTGTATCTTTTTCTACAGAGCTTAGATCGGCACACGCCTAGACTTATCAAAGAACTGTTGACATCAACTACTGTGCTAGACATTCAAAATCAAATTCTTGGTGGATTTGGTAGGTGAGAAATGGGAAAATGTCTCTCTGAGCATTGATGAGCAGATCTAATTGCTCTAACCACCCGATTTTATATGATTTTCCCTCCTTCCTTCTTCAACACGCCAAATAGACTTAGGGAAGCATATTTCATAGATATCCAGGTAGATTTACAGGCATTGAATGCTTCTTGTTGGTGGTTGTATTCCAAATTCAGGTTTTCCCTCCTTCTTACCTTCTTCTTCCATATTTTCATCTATAATTGTAAGAGCTAGGTTCATTATTAATGTTGGACACTATAGATCCTTATGCATTCTACGAAGGACTTCATATTTTTTATATTTTGAGTTGTAGACCTCTAGATCTGGCTCTCGCATTTGGATATCGACCTCTTTCATTATTGTAACAGCACTGTACATTTCTTGAAGTAATAGAAACATCATTTTGTTACTATTCTTTGTCCTAACAAGTTTGCATTCCTTCTTCTTTTGTGTTATGTGCTATTTGTGCCATTTCACGTCCCTTGTATTTCCTTATTTAGATTTGTTCCATGAGAAAATGTTCTGGTAAATATGTGTTTAGTTGTGTTACTCATGCCTAGCCTCCTTTCCCGCATTTCCTATCATTTCTGCTCATAACAAATAGTGTTCATTCCTCTTTTCTGGTGTTATTGTCTTTTAGTGTAGTTTCCTTTCATGTTATCCTTTTATCTGTGGTTCGTTGGAATTGTTAGCTTAGTTTTCCCTTCTAGCACTAGGAGTAGTAGTAGAAGTAGATAGAGGAACCGATTTTCTCCAAAGATCCGTCCAAAGCACGAAAGGTCCCACAACTTGGGAATAGTTCCATTGTGGTCTCAAACACCTTGTCCCTTCGAAGATCCGAGATGAGGGTGCACGTTTGAGAAACCAACAGTTTTTGGCACACCCGGTGGGACCAGCATTAAAAGATAAAATTTTATATCTCTAAGTTCTGGTGTGTGGACATAGTATTTCAACCTTTGGAGGCTCATTTCAACACATCTGACGACTCCCAAAATTTTCAGATCTTTGTTTTAGCAATCCTGAGTGCCTTTCATGAGAAGAGTGCACACAAGAAATAATAAAATAGTTGAAGATTCTTTTGAGTACGTCTAGCTATCCCTAAGAAGAGTTCATTCTAGAAATCCCATGCGCACATCTCCATCTCCCACGCACCGCTCCCATTCAACTCCTCAAAATAAACAACTTACACACCCTATGATGGCACATCATACAACCTCCTCCACTTAGAGAAACTTTGAAAAAATTTTCATAGGAGGAAGTCCCTTGTTCTGGTTGTGCAACATGATATGTCAAATGGCGCACTCAAGAGTATTCCATACTTTACTGGTGAGAATCAAGTCACCCCTCAGGGAGCATATCCAGGATATTTCAAACGTGTGTTCACTCTATCTGATCACACATGATGATGTAGTAGTCAGGATACTTTCGACCTCCTTCAAAGGTAAAGCACTTTGATGGTACCGAGGCTTGAGACTTGGATTTATCACAACCTGGGATGAGATGGGAACAACTCTTTGAAATTAATTTGAAGATAAGTCAGATCACCTATCTCTAGTGGAACAATTGACAACAAGTAGGACACCTAATGAGTAGATGACTGATTTCAAAATCAGATTTCAGAAGACTTGGGACAGAATCCCTCTTGTGGTAAGACCTACAGCCCAACATGCGTTCCTGTATTATCTCAAGGTGCTCAATAGCGATATTTTAGTAATGATCGAATCCATGGGAGGTATTACTTTACCAGTTTCTTATAGTATTGCAGTAAGGGTAGCAAATAGTCTTATTCAGGTGAGAAAGATAGCTCCTAGACTACTTATTCCCTTGTTCCTAGAAATGTCACAAGCACCCCAGCTTGTGTAGCCCCTATTCCTATTCCTGAACAAAGCACGCAACCAGTTTCCTCGACATCCTACTCTCCAACACAACAGAGGGAAGATGAAGAGTAGAAGGCCCTGATTAGAACTTTATCAAACAAATTCATATCATTAGAAAAGTAATAGGCGCAAGCCTATAGAGGTAATTATAATTAGGCACATGGCCAAAGAAATCAGCCTTGGTGGAATTAGTATGGAAATCAAAGATACGCGCCCAACCAGCAGAATGATAGATGGCATCCCAATGCACATTTTCCCTTGCAAGTTGTCCCTCCCACACCTTCTCTTCCAGCACCCAATACAAGTCAAGCACTTGTCCCAATTCAGAACAATTTGGCGCAAGAGTTAGAATGGTGCTTCCCTTGCAACATGCCTCAAATTCAATATCATTATGCCAATGTTGTGCATGCCCAAGCCTACATGATCCAGAATGCTTCAACTTGTGAACTTCATACAAATTTGAAGCATGATCCAAGAAATGAAGCTTAGAGACAAGCTTGATGTTCTTTGGTGTGGAGGACTTTTGTGTAATGAACCAAGAAACATATGATACAAACAGACCACGTGCCCAAGTTGTAGACAACACAAGATACAAGAAGAGAATGTTAGAGTCAGGTGCATAGGTCACACTCCCAGCAATGCAAGCTAATCATCAGAAGCATAATGATGCAGCCAAGGCATCCAATAGCAAAGGTGCCCAAGTCCCAGCTACATAAGAGATCCCACACAAAGCTCCTTTTGAAGCAACGCGTACCCCTCCTTTGGTAGGTCAAGCCTCTGCTCAAGCTAAAGTCTAGGCTTCCGCGCTTCAACAGTTAAGAAGGGATGTTGTTCCCAAAATGCACAAGACAAGGGGCCTTCCATTTAGCATTGTTGACCGGATGAAGAAGACAAACATAAATGTCATAATGTGGGATGCCTTGACTATTCCATCTCAGTGGGATTCGTTGCATCAAGCTCTGGCACAACTCTCGTGCATTGATCCAGTTGTGCAAAATTCATAGGCTTCTATCAATGTCTGCCAAGAAGAGGAGAAACAAGTAAGTAAAGTTGTTAAAACCCCACCCTTCTATATGTCCTTGATCATAGGCAAACACCTAGTGCATAATTGCATGATTGACTCAGGTGCTAGTACTTTTGTTATGCCTAAGAAGATAGTTGATGTCTTAGGTCTGAAATATAGCCCTTTATCTAAAGGAGTCTTGTAACTTGATGGCTCAACTGTCACCACCTTAGGAGTCATCAAGGATCTTGAGTTAACTCTCCATGCATGTCCAAGCCTAACAATAACTCAAGATGTGTCAATCATTGACCTACCTCCTTTGTTTTCCCTATGTTTGTCAAGGGACTTTACTACTAAAGTGGGTGGTTACTTGTCTTCTGATTGGTCTCATATGTTACTCAAGACAAGATATGGTACCTGATTTACCATACAAGCTGAGCCTATATTTTCCTATCATGTAGAGTCATATGTCCCATCCCCTCTCCAAGCCAACTATTTAATCTGAGAAGAACAAGCTTCAGTTCTTGAAGAGCATCCTCTTCCACCCTCTATTCCTGACCTAGTACTTGATGAATGGGTAGAAAGGAACCGTAAATTTGATCCATATGCTGAAGAATTGGAAGCTTATGAAATTGGGCTTGGTACTTATTACATTCTTGAAGAAGAATTTTTGCTATGCTTCCACGTGCACGCTCAAGAAAGAACAAAGTTGAATCTAGGGTTTATGGAAGTTGTACTTTGATGGATCCAAAAGAATAAATTACGTGGGAGAATGAGTGGTTCTCATTTCCCCTAAGTATGAGAAATTATTATTCATGCATAGGATATAGTTTACATATTCTAACAATGTGGCAGAGTATGAAGCATTGGTGCATGGCTTGCTCATTGCTAAGAAGAAGAAAATTAAGACGTTACAGATCTTTGGGGACATAGAATTGGTTATCCACCAGGTTACCAACAAATTCCAGAAAAATAATAAGATTTTCAAAGCTTATAAACATAGATTTTAAGACCTCATTGAGAGCTTTGATGCTCTAAATCTGTAGGTGGTGGCACATGTAAAATGAAGCAAGGAAGCTGACCATATGGTCGCGCTTGGGTTCATAATTCTCTCCTACTAAGGACTTTGTCAAAGGAAACACTCAGCACATCAAGATGGTGATCAGACCATCCATTCGAGACAATAATACCATTTGGAAATTATTTGACAGTGATGCGTAGATCATCTAGTTTATCAGAATGAAGTCCGAATTTTCATCAAGTATGCAAGCTAACTTGCATAATAGTTATGGTGACCAAGTGATATAGCTGGAGACAAATAAGTTTCCTAAAGGGCTAGTCACCTTAGAGAAAATTTCTAGCCCTCATTATGAGTTCAAGGGTGAAGAGAGGTACATGCGCATTACGCAAGAAGACTACTTCCCAATCACTATTGCGCACATGAAAGAGCTACTACTTAATAAATCTTGTGTGCACAAATAAAAGTAGGCCTTTATATCTCTCTGTCAAAAATATAGTGATATCTTCTCATGGGAGTATGAATACCTCAAAGTTTTTGATCCAAGTGTTGCTACACACTCCATTGACCTTGATCTTAGTATCAAGCTTGTCAGACATAAACAACAACCAGTCAATCCAAAGATAGATCCCCCCATGAGAAACAAATTATCCAAACTCATTGAGGCAAAAATTATTTTTCCTATCAAATACTCTACCTGGATCGCAAATTTGGTTCCAGTGTGCAAGAAGAATGAAGACCTCAAAAGTTTTGATCCAAGTGCTACTAAACACTCCATTAACCTTGATCCTAGTATCAAGCTCGTCAAACAGAAGCAGTGACCATTCAATCCAAAGATAGAGCCCCTCATGAGAAAGGAATTATCCAAACTCATTGAGGCAAAAATTATTTTTCCTATCAAATACTTTACTTGGGTCACAAATCTGGTTCTAATGTGCAAGAAGAAATGTGAAATCAGACTCTATTGTGATTTCAGAGATTTGAATAAGGCATCTCAAAAGGATCATTATCCTTTGCCTCCAATGGAGAAAATTTCATAGACTATGGCTGGCGCATAGAGATTCTCTATGCTAGATGGATATTCAGGTTTCAATCAGATCCTAGTGAAGGAAGAGGATCAATTCAAAATAAATTTTATAACCAAGTGGGGAACATATGCATATCAGAAAATTCCGTTTGTTCTATCAAACACATGAACCACATTTCAATGCGCCATTAATATTACCTTCAAAGGTTACATCAATGAGTTCATCCTAGTTTACCTTGATGACATAACAATATTCTCACAGCAGAGCGTGGATAATACGGTACACCTGGAAAAATTATTTGAGAGATGTAGAAAATTTGGGATGTCTCTTAACCCCAAGAAGTGCAATTTTATAGTGGTATAGGGAAATATCTTAGGCCATGTGGTTTCAAAGGATGGCATCGCAATTAATCCTGAGTGCATTTCATCCATCCAGGCTCTTTCCCTACCAGTGCACAAAAATGCCTTATAATCATTCCTTAGAAAGATCAATTTTGTTAGGCGTTTTATCCCTAACTTTGTAAGACTAGTTCAGACCATCACCCTAATGCTCAAGAAGGACATAGTCTTCAAATGGACAACAGAAGGAAGAGAAAGCTTCAAAATAATCAAGCAAGATATTTCTTACATGCCAACACTCCTCAATCCAGATTATTCAAGGGATTTCATCCTTTATGCTTATGGCACTAATGACACAAGAAAATGAATAAGGGATGGAATATCTAGTGGTTTTATTTAGCTATACACTGAAGGATTATGAACTAAATTACAGTCACATGGAGAAGCGATTCTTCACCATTATGTGTGTGCTCAATAAATTCAAGAGTATGCTTGCCACCAATAATATCAAGGTGTTACTTCTGAATTGAACAACCTGATACCTTCCCTCTTACGAGGCTTACCAACTTCCTTGATGTTATTTCCAATCTGCAAATCCATGGTGAAGGCCTACCTCAAAGTTCTAGGGTTTTTGTCCCTTAAATAATAGGTAGCCTTTTTGTCAAAAACATTAGAATATTTTATTAAACAAGATTCATCACATGGCCTTAAGTTTATAGGTAACCTTCTCAATGTCTTATTAAACCTTGTATTGAAATCATAAACAAATTCATTAGGATTCTTCTTTATGTTTTCAAATTTAGACAAAGAAACCTGGGATCTATCTTATCCCCATACTACAATCTAAAGGCATTCTTCATTTCTATCCATGATTCTATTGAGTTTTCTGGTAAATACTTATACCAGTCACATGCATCCTCCTCAAGATTATGAATAAATTTTTTTATATACACATCCTCAATTTAATATCAATTCTTCCATCATATTAACAAAAAAATTTAAATGTTGATCACCAGTGATAGCATTATTCCCTTGAAATTTAGGAAGTTTATTCCTAACATCTTGTGGCACTACATTTGGATATCTAACCATATCTCTAAAATTTATAGGACAAAAAGTATTCACACAATAAAAGGAGGTCTGGGTGGGGGCTAGGCCATATTATTTTGAGGAGGGAATCTTACAAGAGATACAAAATGATGAGGGACAAGGGGTATTTGGGACACAACAGTATAATTTTAAAAATGGATATTCTCTAAAGACTTTGTTTCGTGGAAAACCCTATCAACTTTGGAAAACATAGGGACAGACTGAGAAGCAAACTTATCAGACACAAATGAAAGCCCCTCTCTAGTTGGATAATTCATATCTATATGAAGATTACCTAATTCAGAATCACTTGAAGAATAATGGTAATCCTCAACCAAACGTTGATCACTTTTCAAAAATGATATCTCTTTTCTTGATTCCTGATCTCCAACAACTTTCTAGACTCTTTTACCTTCTGAATTTTCTTTTTTGAGATCTAGAAAAAAATTTCTAGCAGATTCTTTAATGAAGAAAGATATTCATCCCTAAATATTTCCAAAGATTAGTGACAAATTCACTTAAAACAGGTTAAGGCATGGTATTTATAAAAAAATAAAACAACACAGAGTCACCACTAAGGATTTTCACCTTAGTTATGCAAATGCAATATAAATGATTTGTTAAATGTCTGTAAATACCTAATTCCTACAAATTTTTAGTAGATATGACCTTCCTTTACCAATATTTATCAATATTGATGCAAATTTAGTCAATAATCACTAGAAATTGGAAATACTGCACAATGAACTTATAACTTTGCAAAATTCTTACAAATCTCAACACAGGATGACGTTTAAAAACAATGTATTTACACTTAGATCATGTAAGAAACATTACCAAGGCCAAATATAAGAATGCCTTCGAAGATCCCTAGAAACAGTGCCAAAATGGTGTTGGTATCCAAATTAATTCTTCCTTAGAAACCAAGTAACATCACAGATTTAACAAGATACTCAGAGAAAGATGAATCATAAGTCATTTGGTAGCCGGGGAAAGGATTAAGCTGGCTCTTTATCACTCGAGAGTTGGATAAATGGATAGCACCATATAAAAGGATTTGATCTATCCTCACTACTTTAAGTCGTGCCTTTCAACCAGGGTGAAAGGACCTGTTGGTGAAGGACATGAAGAGATACTTCTTTACACAATTTTTAGGGGAACGTTGAGAAAATATGATCAATGCACCACAATTTAACTCTCACGAGTTGTCACTTCTAAAGAATGGAGATATTTTCTAAACAAGGTTCGGTTTACTAAAGACACTTAAAACTTGCTTGCTTCTATATATTTTGGTAGTAGAATTTGTTCATTTGTGGATACACAACACAAACATGGGTACTTTAGGTAGGATTCATACTTATTTGAAATTTTTGGTGGGGGATTAAGCAAGATGAAGTTTATTTCACCAAATCTTTGAGAACCTTTACAACATAAGGCTCAAGATAAAGGCTCAATTAAACATTAACAACCCCTGGTTCCTCACACCTAAGATACACTCATAGGCTTACAGACAATCTTTATCAACAAAATGACAGTAAAGTGATTTTAAATTGTTTGTTTCATTACAATATGAAGGTTATTCTCATAATGAAATTGTAAATGCCACTATACTACCATAGGGATGATATCCTATGTGATTAGAAGGGATTTTAACATAATATTGGAATAGGAACATCAAAACCATTTGAAAGACATTTTGAAATAAAAGTAGACAAATTTTTCCCAAGATCAACATAGATTAATTCGAGATCTATTAGATTTATCAACAGGGAAAGTTTCTTGAACAATCTCAGATTTTGTCAATGGCTGTGCACTTACAACCATCTTGATGTGATCAAATCTAAAACACAAGAGATTAATAGGTTTCTCAGATGGTCTCTTAGGAATATGGGCTTTCGTAAATGTTCTCATAAAAATTAACCCCCGACCATTTATAAAAGTATCCTCACTACATTTATACAATTCACACACTCACTCATCCCAAATTTTCCCCCTAAAAAGAAGAATATTCAAGGGATCCTTTACATGTTACCAATTGGTCTCAGAAAGTGATGTTTGACAAATTTACACCTGAAGCTGCCAGGTGAAAAATCATGCACTGATCACGTTTCTCAACCCCTAAGCATGACTAGGATGCCATATCATAATTTTTGACAGTATTCTTAATCATTCTTTCATTCTGTTGTGTGAGAAATCCCCTTTTTAATCATTTTCAAATGGCTCTATATAGTTGGATTTCACAAACAATCCTTTTCACCCTTGAGAATACACCTTGAGAAATGAGTTCCCTCACATGGATGCCTACATTCATGCCTCTCAGAAATGAGTTTCCATGCAGGGATTATAACACATTCCTATGCTGTGAGTCCGATTCGGTCAAGTGAAAAGAGGAGTCAGTGGAAACCTCCATGTGTGTTTCCTTGGTGCAACTGCAAAGGTGAAGTACAAAGCTAGGTTCCTAAATGAGTGTGGGCTTTCCACATGCTTAGGACCTAAGAAAATTTCCTTTTGGCCTTTGAAAAAGTCTTAGTATAAAAAGGATCCAACAGAAGCCTCCACATGTCTCTTTGGTACACTTTTGATATGGTGCCCAAAATCAGAGACCCCAAACAAGCGCAGGCTCACCATGTGTCTTAGCCCGGTAAATTTTTTGAAAAATTTTAAGGACCAGCGGAAGGTGCCATGTGTCTAGGGTCAAGAAAGTTTATTTATCCGTTGAAAATTATAAGTATGGGAAGGATCTAGTGGAAACTTCCAAGTGTCCCTTCGGTGCTTCTTTAAAAGTAAAATATAGGGGCATGTTCCAAACATGCATGGGCCCTCCACATTTCCTATGCCTTAGAAAGTTTCTTGATAATTTTAGGTATAGAGAGGAGCCATCAAAATGCCCCAGTGACCCACTTCTCTGATTCTAACCTTTGTTGTGGGCCCCAACAAAGTTACAGGTTATTTTCATAACTTTTCTCCCTCGTACAAAAAGAAAAAAAATCAAAATCAAAATTTTTTCTGACCCACCTTCCTGCTTGTAACATAAAAAAATGTAATGTGTATTTCTTCGAGGTAAAAGTAAGAATTTTTCCCTACCACTCCATATTTTTTGAATATCCAATCAGAAACTGTTGGGGCTACGGGGCCAATTTGGTATATTTTACAAATATGACAAAAGTGACAAGTTTCACAACCAAAAAAGACCCACCAGGCCGCATCCAATCAGAAAGGACCATGTTTCCATAGATGTTAGGAAAAAATTGGTAGGGAAAACATGACTGTGGAAAAACAAAAGGAAGGGGAAAACCTAAATTTACGCCCAAATTAAAAATTCTTCCTCATGGTCAGAGAAACAGAAAAAAATATCGGGACTCAATGTGATCCTGGACCAAAGGAAAGGAATTATCAGGAAACCAAATGAAGGAAATATATTTCACGCATCATTACAGGGAGATAGAAAAAACTTCAAACCATGCAGACTAAGACGCATTTGAAAAAACAGGGTGAGATTAAATTAAGCACCAATAGGTTCCAATATGTTAACCATAGATGATTCCCAAAATGATTTTGACATCACCCCTAATAAGTACCAATCCATGATTGCAAAATATTGGTTAAATTTCAAAAGGAGAGGTCCATTAAAATTTCCTAAGACTCTTTACAAGATTGATTTTGTTGAGGAACTATCAAATATGATAACACTATTGGAAAGAGTAATGGATTTACCTTTATTTTATTTGTGAAGGTACACAACCATTGAATTAGGGAGATGATTTGAGAGAAATTAGCTCAACAACTCATCCAAGTTCACCAAACCAAAACATTCTACATGACATCCTATCTAATGTACATCATAGATGGCTATAAAATATGGATTGGCCTGTCATGTCAAGACAATAGGAATTTTGTTCTATTTATGATTTCTATATTAAATTAACCTATGATTATAGCAAGAGTTATCACAGGAGAGTGAATGATTCCTTCAAAGTGTCCTTATAAGGCTACTCAAATTAAATGTGACAAGTATATTTTCACAGGAGGATAAACAACTAATCTTAGTTTATGGTAGCCTATTTATTTAGTTCATAAAGTTTTCTTATATCTAGAAAACATGGTTTTATGTATCTCCTTACAAGTTTCCAATCTATTGTAGTGACAAAATAATTTTGGTTAAACTTTATAGACAACTAGACCTTATTCATATAACTTAAATAGATAAGAATATCTCTAACATTCATTTACCATAACTTTAGGAAATTATCCATGTAGATCTACCTTGGATTATCAAAATGTTGAGAGAACCATCTCTCTTTTTAACTTGTACCCTTATCAGAAAAGGGTTCCTTTTGACATTAAGAACTTTATCGACAATAATCTCTAACTCTCTTATCATCATGTACTGACATTTGAGGACTATTTAGAAGATTGTGTGGATGAATATGAGGTTAGAAAGAAAGAGAGTATTTGGTAGACTAACTCTAGAATAAATCCAAGATTTCAAGTTATATGCAGTGCCAAAAGGAATGATTGATGATGGCTCATATTTTTCTCCCCACATTTCATAATTCAATTCAATACACTCGTCTTGCTACCTTTAATTAGTCAAAAGGAAAAGGATAATCTGGATGACCTCAAAATTCATGTTCTTTTGAGGATAAGGCATTGGTTTCAAAAAGGAAATGAAGGAATTTAATGCTTCTCAATAGGAATATTCTTCTCAAGAAAAAAATCTTCACACAAATCCACTCCTCCTCACCAAGATGATTCTCCCTCTCATCTATATTGTGAAACAAAGATCTATGCTAAAAAGATAAAACTAAATAGAGAGAGAAAAAACAACTGATTCACCTAAAAAAGGAGATGGTGGTAAAGATTAAGAACATAAATTAGGAATAGAATTAGCCCCTAAGTAAGAAAATAAAGGTGAGAAAGTGAATAGTAAAAATAAAAAAGATGAAGAGGAAGAAGAAGAAAGTGAAGAAGGTGATGATGAAGAAGTATAGCTATTTGAGGTAACAACCCCTAACTAAGGAATATTCTCTCGGCCTAAATTAGATGTGATAAGACGTTATTATTTATTTTAACTTCCATAATAGCATCCATAGTATCTCAGCCTCCTATTTCACAACTTGCACTTGTCTTTCCTCATTTGGGAACATCATTGGGAGATTCATTCACTTGGGTTCAACCCATGGTTGATAGTAGGAAGTAAAAGGCTCAATCCAAAGTTGAAGTCCCCAAATTTGATGTAATAGATTCTATTCTTGGTACTTATCCTCTTCCTCCAAATAAATTCAAGATAGTTTCTCATATTTTCTCTAATTATGGAGGAAAAAAATTCTTAGAAGTTGCTAAACCAAAAGAAGAAAAGAGTGAAAAATATATTTATATATCTGATTTTGAGTTGACCAAGATCTCTCTGGGAGATTCAACCCTCGAAGGTGAAGTGAAAAACCTTAGGGAAACTATTTCCAATGTCATTGAAAGGGTTTAAAAGGTAAATAAACTCCACAACAATTAGAGGAATAGGTGTAAGTGTTGGAAAAATTCATAAAATCTTTCCTATCATCAGATGACACTCCATTGGATCCAAATCCCTTCTCTACACTCTTTCCAATTCATGTAACTTCTGGTATTGATATGAAGGAAATATATGATATACATAAACATGCTACCCTTATAAAAGTATCAAAATCATGGATAGAGAAAATTATCCGAGAAGATCCAGCTTGCTTTCCATGTCCAAGTTTGGTGGAGAATTAAAGGAAAAAAGAGATCAGCTGCATGCAGACATGAAAAAGGACAAGACTGCAGCTTTCCTCTTCCTTCTTCTTTCCTCCCGAAAAAAGTAATTGAGCGATCATTTAAATTATACAATTTAAGTGATTGGTTTAAAATCCATTACTTGAAGAAGTCAACTACTTAGAGATAGGTGGTGGACGTGGTAAAATAGAAGGTTCTATTTTCAGTTGCAAATCATACATGTCATCCAAAGAGGAATTCCAGGATGGAGATTGCCAGTTGTTTCTTTCCTCCGACTGCCACATGTGCTAGTTCAACTAAAAGCTTCCAATTTGTAATTTCCCCTCTACATTCTATAAATAGAGGAAGAAACTTTGGGTTAATGATTAGAATTTGTAAGCAGCAATCTTGTGTTCTAGACTTTGTGCTAAACCCCTGAGAACCACTTGGAGCAAAGGAATACAAAGGAGCAGGTTTCCAGAGAACTTTGTGTCATGGTGTACTGTGTTTCTTTCTTTTAATCTTAGATCTCTCAATAAACTTTGTGTTATTTTAGATCTAGATCTAGAGCTACCTTTGTTTTAGAATTTTGTGTTTATATCTATTAGATTCTTCTATGTGCATGCAATCAGTTCTTCCATCTACTAATTGGGATGCACATCTTCCCCATTTCTTCTTTGTTTATGTAATTACCTTCTTCTATAACTTTTCTTTTCTTTAAACAGTTGTTTACTTGCTGTAGAACTGTTCAGTTATGGTTCATGAACTGAGCAGTTAGAGTAAAACCCCATTTAGATATTAGCATACTTAAATTGATAAATCTGACATAGGAGCCTCACTGGTTAAATGAGGGAGATTTATCTCATGAATGCCTAGGTTTTGTGCTATGCAGAAAATCTAGCCAACAAAGATTGTAAATCTTCATTGTATATCTTGTCAAAGCTTTGGATAATAGATTAGCTTGTTTCTTGGTGGCGTAGCCCACACTTGGTTAACCACGTTAAATCTGGTGTTGATTTATGTCTCTTTTTTGTATATTTCTTCTGGTAGAATATCTACTTTTATTTACATGTATGCTTAGATCTGATATATTATCTGTACAACCAGTTTTTTAATCCCAACAACTGGTATCAGAGATTTGTTTGAGGGTTTTGTGTGTTGACAGATTTAATCACAGAGGGTTTTCTGATTGAGTGGGAGCTACAAAAATTGGTAGAATATATTAAATACAAGATAGAGAAATTTGACAGCCAAAATTATCAATTATGGAAGATGTAGATTGAGGATTATTTGTATCAAAGAGATTTGTACTTACCATTGGATGAGAAGTATAGACCTCTGAAGATGACTGATGAAGAATGGAAGATTCTTGACAGAAAGGCTTTGAGATCTATAAGATTGAATCTGGCAGCATCCGTGGCTTCCAATATTATAGAAGCAGATTCTATGGTAAACTTAATGAAATCTCTTGCTAATTTATATGAAAAACCTAGTGCTTCAAATAAATTTTATTTAATGAAGAAACTATTTAGTTCTAAGATGCATGAAGGTGAATTTGTCTCTAGTCATTTGAATGATTTCTAATCTATTGTAAATCAGTTAAAATCAGTTTCTATATCATTTGATGATGAAGTAAAAGCACTTTTATTCTTATGTTTCTTTGCCTAGTAGTTGGGACAACTTGGTAATGGTTGTTAGTAATACAACATCTACTAATAATATTTTGAAGTTTGATGATGTGGTTAGTATAATATTGACTGAAGAAATTTATAGGAAGAGTACAGAGGAAACATCATTTGAAAATTCTTTTAATGTAGAAAGCAGGGCAAGGCAGAAGGAGAGATCCAAGAGTAAGAGTAATGGGAAATTAAAGTCAAGGGATAACATATCTAAATCCAGAAGTAAGGGAATTACTTGTTGGAAATGTGGAAAGAAAGGACATTCAAAGAAAGATTGTTAGTTCAAAGAATAAAGAGAATCAACAACCAGACAAAGTTAAAGAGTCAAATATTGCTTCATCAAAGGTAATGCAAGATGCTCTTATTCTTTCTTTGGACAATAGAATTGAATCATGGGTTTTAGATTCAGGAACTTCTTTCCATAC
The DNA here is from genome assembly GCA_019776745.2 of Taxus chinensis. NCBI lineage: Eukaryota > Viridiplantae > Streptophyta > Pinopsida > Cupressales > Taxaceae > Taxus > Taxus chinensis. The sequence goes on from CM034151.1 coordinate 370,872,680, forward strand.
AACCCCTAATAAGGGTTATTTTAGAAATTATGTCTAGGGTAATTTTGGGCATGTTTATTTGGGTGATGATGAACCTTGCATTATTACTGGTAAAGGGGAAGTTCATCTGAAATTGCAGAATGGAAATGCATGGGTATTGAAAGATGTGAGGCATGTGCCAAGCCTCAGAAGGAATCTTATTTCTACAAGGAAACTAGGTGAATCTGGTTACATGGTTACTTTTACATGAGACTCTTGGAAAGTCACCAAGGGAGCTTTTTGTGTGGCAAGAGGTAAGAAGGTAGGAACGTTATATTTATCTAGTTGTATTACTAATTCATTTTCTGCATTATCTACTTCATATTCATATGCATGTATGTGGCATAATCGGCTGGGTCATATGAGTTAAAAAGGAATGTAGATCTTAAAGGCTAAGGGTAAGTTATCAGATTTGAAAGATTTAGATCTTGATTTCTGTGAGCATTGTATCTTTGGAAAGAAAAAGAGAGTGAGATTTCTCAAAGTTGGGGTAACTAAGAAGGAGCAGAAATTAGAACTTGTACACTCATATGTGTGGGGATCAGCTCAGGTAACTTCTCATGGAGGATCCCAGTATTATGTTACTTTCATTGATGATGCTACAAGAAAGGTATGGGTTTATTGTATTAAATGTAAATATGATGTTTTTGATACTTTTAAAAGATGGAAAGACCTTGTTGAGAATGAATCAAAATATAAGTTAAAGTTCCTTAGATCTTAAAATGGTGGTGAATATTTGTAGCAAGGCTTTCAATGATTATTCTTCAGTGAATGGGATACGTAGAGAAAAAACAGTTCCAAGAACACCACAAGAGAATGGTGTTGCAGAAATAATGAACATGACAATCATGGAATGTGCTAGAAGTATGAGGATACATTTTGGATTGCCCTTGCATTTTTGGGAAGAAGCAATTGAAACATCGATTTATTTGATTAAATGTGGCCCTTCAAGTTCACTAGTGTGGAGGAATACTAGAGGAGGGCTTGGACCAGAAAAGAGGTAGATCTTTCTTTTCTTAAATTTTTTGGTTCATAAGCTTTTGTGCATGTTGATAGAGAAAATAGAAAAAAGTTGGATGCAAAATCCAAGAGGTGCACTTTCATTGGTTATGGATCTAGTGATTTCAGTTTCCATTTTTAGGATTTAGAGAATTCTAAAATTATTAGGAGTTGTGATGTTGAATGGAATGAAAAGAGAATGTACAGGGATCAAATTTTGGTACCCAAGGATGAGAAAATTGAGAAGTTTATTGATGAAAATGAACTCTCAGGTTTTAAAGAAACACCTACAGAAATACACAATAACTGTGGTCAGTTAGTCCCTAACCGGGATCAGTTAGATGAACCACCAACGGTTGCAAAGGATCAGAACCAGCATCGATTTGCAAAACTGACGTCGGTTAGAGGTGACGGGCATCGGTCACTATCAAAAGTTGATACTAATGTTCAGGAGGCCCAAATAGAGCCTCCAGTACCCCAAAATCCTGTGAGAAGGCCACAAAGGGTAAGTAAACTTCCATAAAGATTTACACCTTCTCTATTTTATTTATTGTTGACTGATAATGGTGAACTAGAGATCTTTGAAGAAGAAATGCAGGATAAGACTCATGTTCAATGGGAGCATGGCATGGATGAGGAGATGGACTCCTTGGAACATAACCAAACTTGGGATTTGGTTAAGTACTCAGTAGGTAAGAGGACATTGCTTAACAAGTGGGTTTATAGGATTAAGGAAGAAGAGGGTGGACAGAAAAGGTACAAGGCAAGGCTTGTAGTAAAGGGATTTTCACAGAAAGTAGGTATTGACTTTGGTGAAATATTTTCTCCTATTGTTAAGATGACTTCTATTCATACTGTATTAAGTTTAGTTGCAGTAGAATATTTGCATTTAGAGCAACTAGATGTGAAGACGGCTTTCTGTCACGGTGATTTGGATGAAGAAATTTTTATGCAGTAGCCGTTTGGGTATGAAGTCAAGGGTAAGGAAAAACTAGTGTGCATATTGAAAAAGAGCCTAGATGGGCTCAAGCAAGCTCCATGGTAATGATACATGAGGTTTGATAGTTTTATGTATGAGCATGGTTACTTGAGATGTGAATCTGACCATTGTGTTTATTTCAAGAAGCTTGAAAATGGGAGTTATATTATTTTGTTACTACATGTGGATGATATGCTTATGGCAGGATCTAGTATGCATGACATTGGTGAGCTTAAGAGAAAGCTAGCTCACGCATTTGATATGAAGGATTTAGGATCTGTAAAAAGAATCCTTGGCATAAAAATACATAGAGACCTGAAAAACAAGAAATTGTATTTGTCTCAGGAGGATTATATCTATAAGGTGTTGGAAAGGTTCAACATGTAGAATGCAAAACCTGTTAGCACACCTATGGCTGGACACTTAAAATTGAGAAAAGATCAGTGTCCTTCATCACATGAGGAGGTCAAATACATGACACGAGTTCCATATGCTTCAACAGTTGGAAGTCTCATGTACACTATGGTTTGTACCAGACCAAACATTACACAGGCAGTGGGAGTTCTGAGTAGATATATGGCTAATCTAAGTAAAGAGCATTAGAAAGTAGTCTAATGGATACTCAGGTATTTGAAAGGGACATATAGCATGCAGTTATGCTATGGAGGTTTGGATATTTCATTACGTGGCTATGTTGATTCAGATATGGTTAGAGATCTGAATGGTAGGAGGAGCACTACTAGATATATTTTCACAGTAGGTGGAATGGAAGTTAGCTAGATTTTGATATTGCTAAAGATTGTGGCTTTGTCTACTACAGAGGAAGAGTATGTTGCAGCTATAGAGGCTAGCAAGGAGATGATATGGATTATTAGGTTCATGGAAGAGTTGGGAAAGGAGAAAAGTGATTGTAAACTGTTTAGTGACAGTCAAAGTGTAATTCATTTGGCAAAGAACTCAACATTTCATTCAAGAATGAAACACATTCAGTTGAGGTATCACTTCATACAGAAGGTATTAGAGGATGGACAGTTGAATCTGGAAAATATTCATACGAGCAAGGACCCTGCGGATATGCTAATGAAGCCATTAGAAAAGGAGAAGTTGGAGATACACTCCACTTCTATTGGTCTTCAAGTTTGAGACTTGAAGAGGAATAAATAAAGCCAAGGAAGAATCCAAGAATGACGTTGTATAGGTATGGCGCAATAATTAAACTCCAAGTGGGATATTGTTGAGTTGTGGAGCTCAATTACTTCATTTTAGCATGCAATTGGAACTTGCTGGAAAACACAGTAGCCAGCATCAGTTAAGGGCAGACTAGCATCGGTCAAGGAAGACCGACATCGATCAAGAGTAAGTAGGAACTCGCGACGGTTAGGCAGAACCAGCGTCGGTTACCTGTGTGACAAATTTTTTAATTAAATCTCAGGAATTATATCTATTTTTAGCATTAAAATAGATTTATTGATTGTAATTGCATGGCTAAGTGCCCTAAGTCTATAAATGACTATATAAGCGTAAAATATATGGTTTAGAAGTAATGAAAAAAAAGAATTAGAAAGAACTTGAAAAAGGTTGGTGAGAGAGAATTCTTGGTGGTAGAGCAAAAGCTTAAAGGAAGAAAGTATTGAACATCTGAGAGGTGTGGAAGATTGTAAATCTTCATTGTATATCTTGTCAAATCTTTGGATAATAGATTGGATTATTTCTTAGTGGACATAGCCCACACTGGGTGAACCACGTTAAATTTAGTGTTGATTTATGTCTCTTGTTTTGTATATTTCTTCTGGTAGAATATCCACTTTTATTTGCATGTATGCTTAGATCTGATATATTGTCTATACAACCAGTGTGCTAACCCCAACATTTATGACTCCAACATGTAATGGCATACCACTCATCCAACTTCATCAGTTTATTAATGCACTCTTTTATTTCTTTGTCATCATCTAATATACCTGTGCATGCAATACATAGGGAGGGTAACACAAACTCCACAGGAAAAACTACCTCCCTGCAAAACACCAACTAAAAGGATGTGGCCTTATTCAACCTCTTATAACTTGTTATATATTCCCATAACATAATGGATACCTTTCCATCCCAATAATTTCTTCCAACACCATAGATATTTTTCAATGTCTATCTCATAATCTTATTGAAGGCCTCATAAATTCCTTTGGCTTGTGGATGATAGGGTGTATTCTTAAGGTGTGTTACCATAAAATTTACTAGTAACATTCTAATAGTATCATTCAGATAAATGATTTCCTCTATCACTTGTAAGTCTCAATGGACATTTATACTTGTTTATGACATTTTTCCATAGAAATCTAGTTATTGTTACTGCAGTGTAATCCTTTGTAGGTGTATCATATGCCCACATTGTCAAGTAATTTATGCATGTTATGATGTAGTGCACACATGTCTTACACGTAGGTGGTAAAATTTATCCTACAAAGTCAATTCCCCACTTATCAAATGGATATGCACTCACTATAGGTCACAACAGAATCTCATCCTTTTTGTTAAGCCTACCTATCCTATGACATTGGTCATAAGCCTTGAAAAATTCCTTAGTATCCTTATAAAGAGTTTCCCACCATAAACTAGAAATTATAATATTGTGCGTAGTTGCTTCTCCTACATAGTTTCCTACAAATATTCCTCTATACATTTACTCCATTATAGGTTTGAACTCATGCTCTAGTACACATCTACACAAGACCTCATCTCTACCCATTTTGTAAAAAATATCCTCCAATGAGTTGATAGGGTGTTGAGTGTATGGAAAGCTACTTATTTTTTAGGGTCTTCATACTCTCAAGAGTAACTCCAGTGCACAATAATACCACAATATCTTTTAAATTTTTTGGCATGTGATTTAGTCTGAATAAATGGGCATCTAGAATAACATATTTTATGCTTTTCTTGTCTTCACCAGAATTAATCATTGAAAAATGATTAGGTCTCAAATTTATCTTTCCGGGATTTACTATAACCAAGAAATCAAACTCTTGGAAGAGAAGGATCGAGTGATAGATGTTCCCTTACAAAATTGGCTTATTGATCAAGTACTTTGACACCATATAACTGGTATAGAATATGAATGGTGTGGCTAGAAAGTACTGCCTAAACTTATGAAGCATGTATATCATTGAAAAATCTTCATGTTCCATAGTTATATAAATTTTTTTGTTGGTTTCAACTTCCTTTTTGCAAAGAAGATGGGATGATCAACATTACCTTCACATGATTGTGCTAGTTTTGCTCCTATAGCAGTACATGAAGAACCCACATGCACATGAAAGGGCTTGTTCCAAGAATGGAATTATAATATGGGTGTAGTGATTAGCTTCTCCTTCAAGGTCTCAAAATATTTTTACTATGCGTCACCCCAATAGAAATTTCCTTTGGCTTTAAATAATTCTTCTAGTGTTACACACCCCTTGATAAACTTCCGGTAATAACCAGTGTGCCCTAAGAACCTGCACACTTCACTCTGGTTAGTAAGCTCCTCTAAACCTAATACAATTGAAATCTTGGTTGGGTCCGCTAACAAATTTTCCTTACAAATGATATGTCTAATTAAAGTGCCAAAAGGAGTTGAAAAAATAAAATTTTGATGTTTAAAGAGATGAAAAGATACCTACATCTTTCAAACATTAATCTTAAACACTCACAACTATCTTTAACTAGACCATACACCATCTAGACATCTAAATAAACCTGAAGGAACTTATGAATAAAGTCTTGAAATTCCTAACAAGAGTGCGCAAGAACACTGCTGGTGCATTCTTTAGGCCGAAGGGAATAAATGTGTAGGAAAAACACCCCCATTATATTGTAAATGTGGTCTTCTCCTAGTCTTCACGTGTGATCCTCACCTGGTGGTAGCCTGAAAATCCATCTGTGAATGAGTATATTTCATGCCCTACCACTACTTCTAAGATCTCTTCAATGAATGGAATAGGAAAAGGATATATGAAACATGAAGCATTTAGAATTTTTTAGTCAACACATATCCTTATCCTACCATATTTTTTAAGATTTATCACCATGTGGCTTATCCATTCAGACTCCTCAATAGGATCAATAATTCCTTACTTGACCATTTTATCAATTTTTTCTTTCACTTGACACGCATATTTGGATTCATCTCATAAGGCCTCTTCTAAACTGATAGCACACCCTTTTTAAGCTTAATTTTTATCTTTCCCAATGATGGATGTATGCACTTTAATTCATGGTACCCTCTAGGAAATAGATCTTGAAAGTCATGTAGCAACTCAATTATCTTTGTAACCTCATGTTTAGACCAATAATCACCAATAATCACCTCCTTTAGTGTATCCCCTATCTTAAAAATAACTTTCTTAGTCTTCAATGGCACATGGTATGTGTGCACCTACTCATATGTAGAGTCTAACACCTCACGCTCAACCTCTATGTGCTTGATATCCAGATCCTCAACATCTTCATCGTCTATCAGGTAGAAAAATTTTCCTTTTTTATTTTATTTCCAAGCTCGCCCTGAAAGTGCATCTTCTAGTTATACTAGGTCATTTTGCGCTTCAGTATCAGCATCACCAAACAACTAGATCATGAGCTCCTCATCCTTTGTGTTATCATCTAAAGTGATGCACCTCATAATATACAAGGTGTCATAAACTTGTGGCTTAGTATAAAAATAATCAAAAGTATGAACAATTCCTATATTCAGGGCATGTTAGCTTGTTATATCCTACTTTGACTTAGCATGTACATATAAGGCACATGCGCAACTATGAAAAGTAGAATAGAGATTGTGTACCCATAGAGATGGTGGTAAAACATATTTCCCTTACATCTAATTCCTTTCATAACTTTGAATGTGTAACATAGGATAATTCTTCCCATCATAATCATGTACCAATGAGGGGAGATTACTCTGGATAAACCTTGTCAAGAATGCCACCATGATCTCACATCAACCAAGTAAGCTATCTCTGTGTGTAGCCCACCAACATGATACGGTCCCTCATAATGTGTATACCATCATGTTTTGTCATATTGGCTTTATTGATCCATTGTTCTTCCATCACACGCAAGAATGACTCGAGCTTCTCCTCTCCAGTATACTTTTGACAAGTTGGTTTTACCCAAGCACCTAATGTGTTGTGGCCTAATCATCTTGGTAAATCATCTACACACCTCATGTCCAATTATTTTGTATATACCATGGGCCCAATTCTCACAAGCTATGCTAGTATTATCATTTATGGATTGCACATCTTCCCAATGAAGCGTATCCTCTTTAGATGGCTACATATACTCAGGGTTGCACACCATATGCGTGTAGATTCTTTTGAGCTCTTCCTCATACAGAGGATCTATATAGGGCACAATATTTTAATAATTCAACAGTATCACAACATGTTCATCCTTGTTCTCAAAATTGATATACCTATTTTTGAAGAGAAATTTTGCATTATTATCAAAGCACTAAGGATGGCCTAGTAGTGCAGGAAAGTTTTCCGGTTCAGCAAGATCCAAAACCTCAAAGTCACCCATGAACTCAGCTCCTTGAATAGTGGTAGAAGCATCTTTTAATACCCCAATGGGCATGGCTCTTATATTGTTATCCATATGTAGCACATTTAAGGATGGTTTTAATGGTGTCCTTCACATCTAGTTCCAAGCATCAAGGGTGAGAACATGGAATTCCGTGCCTATGTCAGTAAGGTTATTACTTACCAGTCATCCATTAATCATTGCATCTAGTGTGATTTATTTTTCATATTCATGATCTTACGGTGGTAAATTAGCATGTAGAATCTGGTGCTCCCTTTCTACACCTGCACATGGCACCTTATCTCACAACCATTATCCCAACAACATAACTCTCTAAAATCATCAACATACTTATGTGGCATGTTAGTACTCCTCACGCACTCCCTCTTGTGTCTATTCTCCTTTAAAAACTAGATTTCCCCTTGCAACTCCCTAATGACACCCATGGTCTCCTAATAAAATTCCTTCTGTTGTGTTGCGTCGGGATACTTCACATCCACAACCTCTTCCCATCTAATGAGAGGTTTTCCCTTCCCTTTCTCATGTGCATGGTGCTTCTACACACATGGTGACTAATAAAGGTTGAAGTTCAATATAAATCATCTTCTTAGGTGACCATTTCTCCTGCTTAGTGCACTCTACCTTGATCATAGCTACACCCATGTCCTTCTTATTATTCTTACACGTATGGGCATACAGATATGAATAATCTTCAACCTTGTGCATCTTTCCACCATACTTACAAATATGGTTATTTATACACTTGCGCTAATAGTGAGCAGGAGGCCCATATGTATATCATGTTCCTTTCATAAACCTTCATTGACCACCATGGCCTCTACTCCAATATCCTCCTCTGAAGCCTCCATTCCCATTATTATGTGCTTCACTAGTCTATCATTCTTGTGCCTATAAGATACTCTCCACACTATTCTGGCACAACCCTTTTTCAGAAGCCTCTTGAATATGATCAATTAGATGATGATTGGTTGTGTCATGAGTATTTGAATCATAGATTTTGTAATATACAGAGACATTATTTTATATTACATAATGTAAAAGTGAACAGTTCTAGACAAGATACTTATGACATATATCAAAAGCTACCAATAGCACATGCACATTCCTGCACAGAGAGTTATCCTTCAAATTTCCTTCCACTTTTCAATCAGTACACCAAGGTCCATTGCACATCTCATGTGCTAAATTAACAGACAATTTCTTCAACCTAGTGGTCATTGTTGCAATCTATACTTCAAGGAATGGGATTACCCCTGTTTTAACACTTATAACTGCTTCAGCATGCAGTGGTGTTTTTCAAGGATTCATGCAGGTCAGTAAATGTCTTATGTGATAGCACTCTCTAGAATGGTGTCATAAATCCTCCTACAAACCATTACGCATGTTGGCTCTGATAGATATCATAGGAAATCTTAGACAATAAGGTTTTCAAACACACATCATATTATCTAACACTTTCAGACATACCCTATTTAATATCCTTAAGTGAGATAATGTTTTATTTCTCAAACTTAGGTATATGAAACTCATCCAAGGGTGGCACATAATGCATCATACTCTATTATTGTCTAATGTGGATCATATTTCCTCTACCAATTATGCCCATCCTTGAAGTGTTGTTGCAAATTGACTTATCTTCCGATCTGTAGTCATTATTCCCTTATCTCTTCATAATAACTCACACTTATGCACATGCTCAGCTACATATTCCACACCTCTATATTCTAGAAAATGAAGGGACATTTCAAATAAAATTTTAGGGGTTGACTATTGTGGTTTTTGAGGTTGTTTTAGTGGTTGGCATGGTCCTTTTCCTAGAGTGGGGCCATATCCTAAACCTAAACCTCCACATGGATTTCCTCCACATGGTGGAGGTCGTAAACCTCTTGAGCCTCCTACTGCAACCTAGGACACCTATAGAAGAACTGCCTTATATCTACATAGTAGTGATAAACTACACACCAATACTTTTTCCTATAGCTCCAATAATAGTACTACTTCTAATGGGTATTGTGCCATTGATTTGTCATAATGTCGTGCATACCAAATTAGTTTCAGACAAACTTTGTACAAATGATGGCACTCGTTGCATGACTATATGTGTTGCCTTAATCTATTATGCCTTGTGAGATGACACGAATACATGCCTACCTATGTCTCCAACCCAACATGGTGAAAATTGATTACCTTCCTACTCACCTTCACTATGATTATCCTCTATAAAAACTTTTGGATTACAAACACCATGCGCAAGGGCTATGTGGCCAAACTACGTTAGATGTGCACCAATAATTCTGATTCTCTCCTCAAACTCACTCTCACCTTATGTCGATGGGTTCTTTCTATTGTACTTCCCTAATACTATAAATACATGATCATTTGATTCCTCATCTTCTGTAGGGTTCTCATCATTACCGCCCGTCATCATTCCCGTTAGTATCAGCAGCTCTTCAACTCCCCTCTCTCGTGCATCATTATACCTGTGCAGTATTTCTTCTCTTTCCCTTTCTTCTTGGACAAGTGTCATCCTTCCCAAACCTACTTCCTACCCCTACATGCAGTGGGGTTTTAGCTTGTAATAGGTAGATTCTCCATCCCAAGCTCAATCATAAATATCTTGATATCTAAAGGTGTCACACATAAATAGTATCCCCTTGGCTTGCATAAAAACTAGAAATCTACTTCCTTGGGGCACGATTATGTCAAAATCACATATTATAAGGTATATTTGCATAGCAAACCTTCCCACCATCAATATACAGCTCTTTTCCACAATGCATCCAAATCAGAGAGTGCTTGGTAATCATCCTGACACCACACTTGATTCCTTCCTATTCGGAAACCCATGTTCTATGTATAAGTTGTTAACCTCTGGTACAACTGTACTAGGAAGAAACTAAAGAATGTCTCATACAAGTAATCATAGAGTTTATCCTTCACCTATTTACGAGAATTAAAACATAGTCCAGTGTTATATATTTTAGTAAACGTGTCCTCGATGTCATGCACCCAAAGCTCAATATTCTCCAATGATATATGAAATGCCATATGAATGCCACATCCTAATGAGCAAAAAGAAAAAAGGTCCCAGTAACAAAACCAAAATGTAGCCTTTTATTTGGCAATACTTTGCTGGGTACACTAGCACTTCATCCAGTAAAAGTATGAATGCTCACCCAAAGTGCACATAACCACCAGATCCCTCCTTTGTTTGTTTATCAAGACATGGTTAGCAATACACGATCATCACAACCATTCCAAGATAAAACATAGAAAGTAGTGGCAACACATATAATAATGAAATCATTCAACATAGACAATTATTAATAATATTTAGATTCCCATAATATCATACTCAGAACTGTTAACCTTTTTTATCCGCATAAAATTTTCCATTGGAAATACAATTCATTACAGAACAAACATGTTGATTACATACATAACCATTACATCAAGGCATTGAACCATGCACGCATAAAGTATTGATCTTTCCTTACGCATACAAAAAAAATCTCGTACCTAATTACAAGACTGCTACACCTATTTATACATGGTGGGGACTTGTCCTTCACCGCTTACATATGTTTTTCCTAATAATAGATACACTAAACATAGATTGCATGCTTTTACAAAAAAAATTTAACTATAGTTCAAGATATAAATAGCTCGGCCTCATCATGATTTGATCCTATAATTATACCTTCTCAATGCATCCTCTTACCTTTTTCTTGCATGTGCTTTTCTAATTTTGGACCTTACTTACATATCATGTCACCTTGTTTTTCCCAATTTTTAGCCTTTGCTAGAAAATGGATAATTTTTGGATTTGTTGCATGTGCACAAGTATCCCTGCACACTAACTTTCTCCTCTGAGTTACGCGCACCTTCATGCATTAAATTGTATTTCACTACTTGTCCTTATACACATGCTCACATGTGTTGTACTTTATTCCTTCCTATGTGTGTGATTTTGTGTGTCCCTTATACATATCTCCTCACTCTTTACACATGCCCTTCTATGTGTGGTCTTTGCGCATGTCTAATACTTATTAATTTCTTCTAACCAATAATGTGACTCTATTTTCCTAATGAATAAAGCATTGGTCTAATCCCCCATGAGATAATTGAGGCTTGTTTTTTCTCTATTTTTCCTTTGTAAAATCCAAAATAAGTCCCTAAGTAAGATCTAGTTGTTGTCATGCTAAATTTCTAGCATGAAAAATTTAAAAATTTGGTCATGACAACAAAACCCACACTTGAAATTCCCTTTCCCAATCAATGTAAACATTTCCTTCGACCAGAATTTACACTATGTAACCCTCATTCTATTTTATAGGAATTTTATAACACAATGTTCAATTGTGTTTCATGTGCAAAGAGATGTATCTGGATTGATTCTTAAAATCTATGAAAGAACATTTTTCGTGGAGGCTTCAAAGGGGCTATTTTTGGTATTTTTTTCATTGGTGAACATCCTTCGAAAGCTTATAGGGAAAATTCAAATCATTTTTTAGTTTTATAGGAAAGCAATGAAGTTTTCCAATGTATTTTAGGAATATTATTGGGAGATAATTGAGGTCAAGAACAAGTTAATAAAAAATGTGTCTTTTTGGGTAAGGCACTGAGAAATGCATGTTTCAAAGGAGCTAGTCACCTGGTTTGAATGGTTTTGAGAGCCTCGTAAAGTGTTAGGATCTCATATCCTAGGATTTGGAAAGATTATAGAGCCTACTTTATGGTGTAATTGTAGACACTAAAATTAGGTCACACTCCCCCTAGTCCCTTGATAAATAAATACCTTGAACACATCCACCTAGCCATGGCCCCCTTCACCCCACTATAATATTAATTTAATTAAATTAATTCATCACCTCACAATATCTATTATTTAAATATCCTAATTTAGATAATATGCACACCTATCCACCTCACCTAGACACCTCATCTATCCACCTTACCTTAAGACTTATTCTTAGTAAGTTTCCATAACTAACTAAGACCTACCCAAACCCTAAAAATCAAAGCCTACATTACCTCTTACCACATTCCCACATGTTAGAGGGAAGCTTCCATTCGAATCTGTGGAGGGAACGAGCATCCCATAAAATCAAGGGGATATACCCAGATTAGTAAACTTAAGAAATCTCACCCTAACTGACGCCGGTTACCCTTAACCACCACTCGTTAAGCTAAAACCGTCGTCAGTTACCATTTAACTCCCAAAACAACCTTATTTTGAGGTTGGCACATTTCTGAGAGAGAGAGACATCTTCTGAGAACAAGTGATGAAACTAGAGCTGCATGTAAGTAGAACCAACATCTTCACAAGCATCAAAACACCCATAGCCAGTACCTGAATCAATCACACATCCACCTACCTTCACGGGAGCATTCGGGGAAGCGCCAACACTACACCAAGTTCTTTTGATCACCCACAATTACTAACCAGGAATCATGTTTGTACAAACAGTAAGTTTTGTTAACCTGCATTGGTTCCTTATCATTTGAGAAGATCCTTTTACATTTGTTATTAGTTTCTACTTTCATTTCCATTCCCCACCATTTATCTCCATGTAAACTTGACCATCTCTTTACCCCACATCATTGAACTGTCCATATTCGAACCTTCATCATTCCTATGCATATCTAGGATCCATACGAATCTTATCATTGCCCTTCCATCTTCATCCAACCTCAGATCTATCACCCAGCCAAGTTTTATTGAGTTTCCTGTACCCTGACCATACCGATGCCGGTCACCCATAACCATCACCGGTTAACCTAAACTGATGTCGGTCTCTGTTTATTTTACCAGAAACCCATATCAGAGCCTAAAACCTCCACCGAATACCCTAAACTACTCAAAATCTAACCCTACCAATACCAGTACCTTGACAGTGACCTTGAACTTCGGATTCAATCATAGCCTATCCTGTTGTGAACAATTTTGCTTATTGTAGATGAATGAGATACCTAAATCATTTTAAATACAGTAGGATTTCCTTTATTTCTCACATTGATTTTCTTTAAACAGTGGATTGAAAGTCATCTAAGAAGTATCACACTTCCCGGATCTAGCACACACTAGGTTGTCCACTACATATATTGTTTAACTTGTATTTGGTGGTCTTGTGTTCCATTTCAAGTAGTTCCTCCAAGCAAAAAAGAATCTCTCACAATCAGCTATGGATTCAGAAGTCATATGCGCGCAACAACCTATAACCAGCATCTTAACAGGTTTTCCTCCTAGCCCTCTACCCTTATCTATTTTTTCATTTTCTAGGAAACATCTAAGAATCAAGTGAAACATTTTGGCATGCCCGATGGGACCCATTCATATTTCCTTGCATTTTCTTCATTTCTAGGTGAAAAATTGTATGTTTTTTTCCTTTCTAAAAGGATCTCACATTAAAATTTCTCCCTTGGAATCTTCTCTTCTTCCTATTGTCTCAAAGAAATGATGTTTTGGTGCTTAAAATGAACTCTTCTTCTATTTCATTTTGCATTACATTAGTGAAAGATCATACTTTCTCCTATTCCTCTTATTGTGTCATCAAATTCCATATTTCGATTTGGGTTTAAAATTAACTTCATTTTATTCTACTTTTCTAAATTAGCTCACATTAAATGAGGGCAACCTATATGCTGGAAGCCATGACCAGCTGATGGTTGATAAACGAATCATAGAAAATCACTTCCTTTCTCTTTCTCTCTCTATGAGTCTATCCAAACATCACAAATTTAAAATACTCACATTTAAAAACAACATCTTTCCTGGAAGAAATTATAGGTGATCACATGATCACGGTACAATGGGAACCCAGCTCGTTGCTTTATCAAGTCATACTTCAGAGAAAATCCCACCCCCACCATAACATACCTGAAAAATCTCCTTGTAGATCTCCTTCTTCGTAGGAAACCATCCTCACCAAAAAACTCTATTTTACAGTTCATGAGTCAGTCCTTAAAATAGCATAAGCTTAACAAACATAATAGAAAGGCACTCTTAGGATTGTGATTTCTTAGTGTTTCTGCTTGGCTTGCATTTTGAGGTGAGAGGTTTCACTCTTCATTTTATTATTTCCCTTACACGCTCCTCATCACAGTTGGTGTATTCCAGCTTCATCTGAGTGTGCCTAGACCATATTCTTGTCATTCCTAGAATTCTGGGTTTGATTTCACATTAAATTTTAACTCACAACCACACTTTCTTCATCACTGTTTCATTTCCATAGTAACCGGTGTCGGTCCAGTGACCGTCATCGGTTACCCTTTGACCATCATCAGTTATACCCAACCGACATCGGTTCACTGTTCTTTTGGTTAACCTACCCAAAAGGACACCTATTCACCTTCTTTAGTTGTTTAGAGTTTCTATCACTCTTATCATATCCACTGACCTGGTAAATCTCATCATTATTTGGCATACCTGGAAAATTTGACCTTATACCTTGTTTTTGACCAACTGTCCACTTTCCACAGTAGCCGACAGTGGTTACCTGTGACTGGTGTCAATTTAACCTAACCGGCATTGGTTAGTCTGTGTCATTTTCCAGTTGACATTTGATTCCTAATGCACCTACTACGACCTGTCTCTCTTATTTTTTGCTGTATTTCTGTGTCATTTACATAAAACAATCCAACATAATCAGTACCTGTTCACATGGTGCTGACCCGAATCCAAGTGAACGCCCTCATATTCCATGCTAGTTGTTAACCACTTCCACCTAGTCCTTCACCACCTTCGATTTTATCACACATGGATCCTACCCAACCTATCACTATCGCTACTAGAGACGAGGATTTCACACGAATCCTTGACCAAAATTATGTCGCCTTGTAGTTTTACCTTTCCCACTCATCCACTCAAGATGCCTCAAGTCAGTTGATATACGATATGCCTGTATCTATCCCCCCGTCACTCACTCCTACTTCTGCTCCAGTCCTTGTTAACTCCACATTACCCGCATCTACCTTACCCCCAGTCGTTTCACAACTAGGCCCTATACCCGCTATGACTGTCACGTCTGCTACATCCGTTGCACCTGCCACATCCACTATAATTTCACCAATAACCCAAAACACAACCTCATCTGCGCCTATTGTCTCTCATATACCTGTAGCTACACAACCACCCCTAGTGTTGGTGACCCCTACCCCTTTTCAAAACGTCATCTTTTCTATTCCATAATCTTTAGCCCCCATTGCCACTAGGTTCGCCACAACCCTTCCACCTCCATATATGTACTATCAGCAGCCTCATGTTTCATCTATTATTCATTCTAGGTATGTACCCCCTATTTCACTTCCTTCTTCTCAATCTACCTATACGGTGGCACCATATACTGGAATTCCACCCTTGTTACATGCCCAACACCAACCCTCTTACGCTAAAAGAGGCACCCATCCATCACAACCGACCAATGACCTAATCAAGTTAATGATGGAAAAGATGCAAACACTAGAAGCATTGGTTTCTGGCACACGCAAATCTCTCACCTACGATGAGATTTGTAATGAGCCTGTCCACCCATTCATTCCTATCTGTCCATATCCCATGCATTGGGAAATTCCTAAATTCAACCATTTCAATAGCAAAGAAGACCCACAACAACATTTGTGGTCTTTCAAACACGGGTGCTACCTAATCGTCCATGATGATGTTTTTCTACTGAGGACCTTTCCCATGTCTCTGACTAGACCTGCGTTAGATTGGTATAATATCACTCCTTTTATATTGTTTCCAAACAGCTGGCGTAATGGTTAGGCACCTAAAATTTTACATGGGAGGTCAGATGTTCCAATCCCCTCCACTTCTCTCTCCTTCTCCTTAGGTGGTTTTGTAGTTTTTTATCCCACATTGTGGGTGCGTGCAAAAAGGTAGGCATTTAATAATGCCAAAGGAGGGTTGTTTGAATTGGCTTAAGAGCCACCGTAATTGCTATGGAGAGGGCGTATTTCTTGGGGTGGCTCATGGTTGTATATTTTTAGGTGCTAAATAAGCCAATGATAATGCGTGGACAATTTATAAAGGATTACTATGCAATGCGTGTAATATGGTATTAATGGATTAATATGCAATGCGTGGGAATATGGAAATTAGTAAAAATGTGTGGGAAATTTGCATAGTTTAAAAATGCATGTATAATAGTCCCGCATGCATAGCACAAATGCAATTATAGGAGTTTATATACACAAGTTGGTTTAGTAATTAAATGAGAAGGAGGCAAAGACACCCCTCCATAATCAAGTGTGTCAAAACCTGGCTGAGGGCCCCTAGCTAGTAAATAGCGGGGTCCATTTGATCTGAGAACGAGTGTCATATAGAGCAGCATTCCCAAAACCAATTTTTATGTACAATGCACATCAATTCATCTAAGCGTGATCACAATATAATCAAAGAGCACTTGGTGATACAATGCAATGTCCAACCTGCACAAAACTACACGAAATTTTGCCTAGTTGCTTCTCAAAAATTTCTACGCGACCCCTTTGAACTTTTGCAACGAGCTCGCATGGGACTCCAGCAAACAAGATATCGCTCGGAATCGTACGAAGGGCTCAGGGTCTCGAGGGGTAGCCGCGGTTTAAAAATGACTGTAACTTGGCTCCTCATGAGAAGATCAGCCGATCCTATAGCCCGCTTTCTCTGTGAGGATCCTCTAGATCATTCCTCCCCACGTGAGAAACTTTAAGACCCGAAAAGTCAACGGTAATTGTCTACCAGCTAGGTGAGGGTATTTCTCCCTCACCTTTCTGGTTTCCATCGGATTTAGCTCCTTGTTCGGATGCTATGCCCTTTGAACCCAACATGAAGATACTCAATATCATACCTTTCGTGAAGTTCTTACTTTCCCGTCCAAAATCGTCATGTGTTCTCTGCAACTCATCAGGAGATACTCAAGAGCAAAATAATCAATGGAAGGCATTATGTTAGAATCATCATGATCAACAATCATATGCGAGTTCATACAAGCTTAAATTCATCAACATTTACAACTAAGGTAGATTTGCATATGGATGGAGGTAAATCCAACCAGGATGGGTCGCTGGGGTTATCAAATTTTTCGCAGATGCTGCTGCCAATTGAGGGGCTGCATACCTGTGGCAGGTTTCAATTTTTTACCCTTCAACGGACTCATCAGTCTCCACCATTGCTAATGTGAGAGTGGCTCCTCTAAAACTGAAGTCATCCAACTCTCTGAACTTGTGATTAGCCCTCTATGCCTTTATCATTTCCTGAGCTGTCATGCCACTCAGCCTCGCTTTTCATCCAATCTCCTCCTCATGGACCATCCCTCTATGAACTCCTGTTGTATTCTCTGCAGTCAATATCTTTTAGCGTCATCGCTGCTATGAGCAGGACACGCAACACCATCTGAAGCAATAGTTTCATGTGGCGTACCGGCTATATCTAATGGAGACATTAGGTAGACTATCCATCCTGAAGTCCTGCAAATGGGAGATTTCAGGAGTAGAATAATGTCTAAGGCACGGATTATAAGCCCCCATGTTGCACATAATAACTGATCTGTTCATTGGCGCCATAATTTAGGATGCATACCCGTGTACTGGTAGGCCAAACTACTAAGTAATTGTAGCCACTGTGCGGTTTACAACCTCTCGTTTGACTCGATCGATAAGCTGCCCTGTGGATGAAAAGTAGGTGCTCTTTTCAGTTTTGTGTCCATTAACCTCGCCCACATATGTTGACCATGAGCTGGTATGGTGTCACCTCAAGAAATCGGCAGTAATTAGGAAGGCAGACTAGCTGATTGAAGTAGCTCTAAGCACCAAAATGAACTGTCCAAACAAACTGCCCTAACAGCTCCAGGATGTGCCAGTTCCACTCACCAGCCATATTTGATTTAGTGCTCATGGAACCAACACACACATTTTGACTAGAATCGGGTGGTTCACTGATTACCACATATAAACGGATCATGTTTCTATCCGTAGATCATGGGCAAGTGGTCCTACAGAATATCCATGGACCCCAAGCGTATATCCAGCCAAGCCCCTCTGTCTATGCAATAATGGGGGACGAGGAGTGTAATAGTCCTAATTTCCTGTTACTTGTCCTTGATTTGTGGCACAAAGCAACACATCCTCTTAATGTACCGGTTTACATACGTTCATGGGCATTCTAAGCCATGGATCGAACAATCACCCCCTTCTTTGTACCCCGTGCAAATGTCTGCATCTAACACCATATAAGTCGCCCACTGTGAAATAAGAGCCCGTTATGCCTGCTGTCTCCTAATCAGTGATGTCACACACTCGATTTTTTGGAATACAAATTTTTCCAGAATGATGGTAGACAATCCTTCATGCAAATGATAATATTTTTCTCGCTACTTGTTTCCCACTGGCAATCGGAAGATCCTCCGATACTGCTTCTCAGTAAAATCAACATCATTTACATAGGATGTTCCTAGATGGTAACTAACATGAGCCACGCGCGACTATGCTGCAGTATACCAGCCCTCTGAAGTGCTACTACCTCCTGGTGGTTTGAGATAACATGTCAGCAACCTTGTTTTGCCAATCACACACTTTTCTATACTCTGATTACATCGGATGAAATCCTGTCTGCAAAAATCCTGCATACACGCCTGAAATGTCTAGACTACTGCAAATTTGGTTTGTGTTTGTAAGTATTGCTAAGCGGTTGATGGTCAAGCACGTGGATAATTGCTTTCTTTTCAAACACAATCTCAAATAATAGCTTCCACTTTTTAACACTTCTGAACCAAATAATACAACTATTTATCATGAGTAGGGAGGCGGTTTCTGTAACCGCCACTTGTAAAGGTTTCGGAATGGTAACATACTGGTCGTTTGTTCTGCATCAAAACTGCCCCCATTGCGTAGTCACTAGCATCTGTCTCAATCTCAAATGAATGTTGTAAATCCGGAAGTGCCAAGATTAGAGCGGTACTTATCTTCTCTTTCAGCGTATCAAATGCTTTTTTTTGTTTTCCTCCCCACTCAAAGACATGTTTAATAGCATGTCAAAGCATGCAAAGGAGATGCAATATATGAGAAGTTAGCAATAAATTTTCTCCAATGCTAAACTACAACTATGAAGACTCGCTGAGATCGGTGTTCCGTCACATTTGTGGGTCTAGGCCATGATCACAATAACGCTGCAGATTTTTGCAGGACTCTAATCACTCAAGAAACCGTCATCATGGGTCCCAGAGCTCAATATCAACCCAAGTCAAATCGCGCAAGATGTTTTTCCAAATGGGCACATTTTGACATCTTCAAATAGCAATTTCTCTTTCCTTACTAAAATGGCTTAATCACAGGTTCTGGAGCGCTGATTTAGGTACATGTTCCTATCCCATGACTTACTGAAATGGTAAGAATATCATTCCCTAAGTAGAAAATCAATGAAATTATCAATGAACTGGTCTAAAAATCTTCACTTCAGTAACTCTCATGAATGTTGCAGGTAGCATTGCACAAACCAAAAGGCATCACTAACCATTCAAACACATCGGACCTGTTTTATTTTAAAAGCATTTTTCCAAAAATCACCATTCTAGGAATGCCTTACTTGGTGATAACCACCGTTCTTAAGTCTAACTTCAGTGAAATAAATTACATTCTTTAATTGATCCAGTAAATAATCGTATTCTAGGAAGAGGGTAACGATTCTTTACTGCCGGAATCAATGTTTACAAGTGCACGGAATGATCATACAGGTCATTCACGCAAGTGCCATCCTTCTTAGGAACCAATATAAATGGTGAACTCCGAGTGTGGGATGTAACTTCCCGGATGCCCCGCTATAGCCCTTAAGTCCAAAAGTTTTTCCATTTCCCTGTCTCTTGATCTTGGCCTCGTGGCTCTACTAGTGACGAAACCACCGCCCTGCATTGGGAAGCGGTGCATCCTGACCGCCGCCCTGTATCAAGGCATGTCCTGTAACCGCCACCCTGCTCAGAGCTGGAGGTCCTTTACGCATTTTCCAGAAAGCATTTTAACGTGACTCGCGTGAAATTTTCAACGTTTCACCAGCTTTCCTTGCCGACTCAAAAGGCATCTGCATTTATGTTTTTGGTCCCCTGGAATAGTGTTTTGGCCTTTGTTTATAGTTTAGGAGTTCAGTTTGGTTTTGATCTTTGGGTGATTGACCAAGCTATAAATGCATAGCTTCATGGTGAGCTCTAATAACAAATGGTCTGCCCCCATTTCCTTTACAGAGTCTTCTCATTTTCATAGTTCAATCTTTTATTTTGCTTAGAAGATAGCTTTAATTCATTTCATGCTTGGTTAGCATTGTTCAGCTGTTGGTAAGCCACATATCCAACTTGTGCAAGGCAGTACTGCATCCATTTCAACCTCATCAATCCATTGGAGTAGAATAGCTTAGGAAGCCATTAAAGTTGCAGGTTTTGCTCATCTCAAACAGGATAGTTTCAGGTTTCTGGATGCTTTATGTTGCATGATTTCGTAATAACATCCCGCTAGGAATTGCATAGCCAAGCTCTGTACTCTTGCGCTATCCCTCTCCTATCTCAGTATTAATATTCTGTCTGCATTCTGAAGGTACTCCCTTGTTCCAAAATCTATTTCTGTTGATGCTTAGCATTACATGCTTTTCTGGATCTACGTGAACATGAAAGAACGAAGAGATCATACTTTTTGGACAAGATGACGCAAGACCATCGGATTCGCCATTGAAAACTGCGGAATAACTGTGATTCTAGCTTCATCAGTTCTGAATCAGAACCAAGATCATGCACTAGAGTAGTTTCTCGCTTTATTTCAGTATTTTCCTATTCTTAACCATCCATTGCCAGGGAAGCTGTGAGGATTGATAATTTCTGAGACACTTTGACTCATTTCATCACTTCTTTTTTACAATCGAGAATCTACAAATTAGGTTTTTCATCATCCTTCATTGTTTAGAATAGAGTATGTTTTATTGCTTACAGACAAATTCCTTTTCACTCGGCTATTTCGAACCTTTCCCTTTAAGATTGCTTAGTCTTAGTGATGTCAAATTCTAAAGATTTTAAAGAGGACTCCTTTGTCATTTTCCCTCGTGCATATAAATGGGTTGCATCAGAAAATACACAAAGAAGTCATCATAGATTAGTAGGACCTATAACATACGTTATCATATGCCTTAGAGTTCACTTTATTGCAGTTTGTCTACCAATATTGCTTTGAGTAGTGTTTCTATTACGTGACCTAGGGAAATTCCCAGAGAATACATTTTCGAGCCAATCGTTCCTCAACCCAATCTCACAACAGCAATAACTGAATACTTTGTCCCTTATCTTTGTATTCCGGGTCTTGCCAAATCCATCAGCAGACTGTCCAACAGGTCAGATCTCAGTTAAGAGGATTAAACATTGTTGCCTACCATATTTGAAACATGCAATTCAGACCAGTCAAGCGATTTACAGATACCCTTTGAAAAACTTCCACTTCCTGAAGCTGTACTCTCCCACCAAATGAGTGTTGTGCCACCCATCCAAAGAGTTTCCAGATGCGATGCTTTGCTTCATCATCAGCCAGATTCTCTGGAGACACCCTCATAGATATACTTCTATCCAGCTTAAGAATCCTAGGTTGCATCCAACTTCTCTGCATTTAGCTCTCTGAGTATACATCGCACAACTCAAACTTGATATCTGAACTTTAATGAAGCTGAAAATCAGATTTTAAAGAGTCTACTTTTTGGAATATTAGGAATCAGAGATTTCTTGATTCTTACGTATGACCTCTAGCTGGCCCTTTTCAAACTTTGAACCTATCGGTTGTTGATCCACATTTCTTCGCAACCCAACGAATCTATAAGAGAATCTGATATGGACACTGGCCTACGCACGAAAGTATTTCAGTCTACTCCACTTCCTCTATTATCATTGAACCAATATAGGACTTTGCTAGACACAACAGCTAGTACCAATTTTGAGGATCTCCTTCAACTAAACTCAGAGAACACCGTCTTCTTAGAGTCGAGACCTATGTTT
Organism: Taxus chinensis; assembly: GCA_019776745.2. Classification (NCBI taxonomy): domain Eukaryota; kingdom Viridiplantae; phylum Streptophyta; class Pinopsida; order Cupressales; family Taxaceae; genus Taxus; species Taxus chinensis. The sequence goes on from CM034151.1 coordinate 370,895,249, forward strand.
AACATTCAACACACATGACCCTATCCGGAGAAAGATCCGAAACTATATCCGGGTCATTTTCCACGTATTCTACAACCCAAAAATCAAATCAACACCAGAGCTCTGATACCAATGATATGAAAACCAAATTTAACTAACAATTGTGCACACACATTTTTTCTTTCTTTGTATTTATTTTTGATGTACGCCAATTTGATCAGTTAGAAGGGCCTTCTGTATTTTTAATAAAAGAATAAAAGATTCAAGTACTGTGTAAATATTCGAAGAAATGAAGAGAACTGCACTAAGTAATCTGACGCATATAGAATTGATAATTCCAGTCCCCAGCGGCTGTCTCGGGCCTACGACCTCGGGAGGTCCGGTTGAATGCGGACTGAGTCTACTTGTAAAATCCCACGAAAATAATCGCATTGTCAAAGAATTATATCCGAATTCTAACCTTCTCACAGTCTTCCTCTATCAGAAACTTTGTTAGGGGTTGCCGTTGTGCACATCCTTGGTCCAAATTGCCACTTCTAGCTCGAAGTTGTGAGCATCACAATATTAGTCACTCTTATCAGATCCTGATGATATAGCAGGCTACAATCCTGCGCGCACTCAGCAGTCGTACATTCTTCTTCAGTACCTGTTCACATGGTGCTGACGCATCGAGCCAAGGAAAATGCCCTCATATTATCATGCCAGTTGTCAACCACTCCCACCTATTCCTTCACCACCTTCCATTTTATCACCACCCATGGAGCCTATCCAGCCTATCACTATCACTACCAGAGATGAAGAGTTCACATGACTCCTTGACCAAAACCCTCTCGCCTTACAGTTTTATCTTCTCCCACTCATCCACTAGAGATGCCTTGGGTCAGTTGATATATGACATGCCCATGTATCTATCCCCCCAACTCTCACTCCTAACTCCTGCATCAGCCCCCTCTGGTTTTGCTCTGCAACCCTCATCTACCTTACCCCCAGTCATTCGTTTCGTAGCTAGGCCCTATACCTTCTATGACTGTTGCGTCTGCTACATCCGTTGCACCCACCACATCCACTATACCTTGCCAACCACCCAAAACATAACCTCATCCACCCCTATTGTCTCACATATACCCATAGCTACACAACCACCCCCAATGTCAGTGACCCCTACCCCTTTTCAAACGTCGTCCTTTCTATTCCACAATCTTTAGCCCCCATTACCACTAGGGTCACCATGACCCTTCCACCTCCATATACGTACTATCAGCAGCCTCATGTTTCATCTATTATTCACTCTGGGTACGTACCCCCTATTTCACTACCTTCTTCTCAATCTACCTACATGGAAGCACCATATACTGGAATGCCACCCTTGTTACATGCCCAACACCAACCCTCTTATGCTACAGGAGGCACCCATCCATCACAACCTACCAATGACCTAATCAAGTTAATGATGGACAAGATGCAGACATTGGAGGCATCGGTTTCTGGCTCCCGCAACACTCTCACCTATGATGAGATTTGTAATGAGCCTATCCACCCATCCATTCCTATCCGTCCATACCCCATGCATTGGGAAATGCCTAAATTCAACCATTTCAATAGCAAAGAAGACCCACAACAACATTTGCGGTCTTTCAAACATGGGTGCTACCTAATCACCCATGATGATGCTTTGCTCCTGAGGACCTTTCCCATGTCTCTGACTGGACCCACATTAGATTGGTATAGTGGGTTACCTAGACACTCTATATTTTCATTTAATCAGGTAGCCCAAGCCTTCTTGGATCACTTCTCCATTAATATTGTTAAGAAGGTTACCATGACTAACCTATACTCCACGCGTCAGTATGATGACGAATCTATCATAGATTTTGTTGCTCGTTGGCGTAGCCTGATCAATCAACTCACATTCCAACTACCACAACTAGAACTCATCAAGCTCTTCATGTGGGCTTGTGCTAGACATATCTCACCAACCTTACAGGTCCAAACTTTCCAAACCTTTGATGAAGCATTCACCATGGCATAAAAGCTAGAGATTAGGGCCATTGAAGAGAAGAAAATCCAATTACGCAATAAAAACTCAGCATTTAAGTCGAACGATACCTCTTCTTCTTCCAAACCACAGAACAATTATTCAAAGGCCAAGGGGACCACTAATGTAGTGGTACTCAAAGCTGGCCCAGCTCATCCATCAAATCAGGCTAGCCCCTCATCTAATCTCTCACCCATTCAGACTTTTCAATTCAGATGGGAACAACGGAAATATACCCCAATTGGGGAACCTTATTCTTCTGTCTTAGAAAAGCTCATCAAAGCTGGGGCCATCACCCTTCTGCCTATAAAACCACACACTAGTTTTGACCCTGCTTTCCCCACACCCACATGGTATAAAGAACATGACTTCTGTAACTATCATCGAGTAAAGGGTCATAGTGATGACAATTGCATCACTTTCAAAAACATTGTCCAAGAAATGCTCGAGAAAGGTGAGTTAACCTGTGGATAATCCTAACGCACCTGCCAATCAAAACCTTCACATCTTCAAGAAACCCTTTCCCAATCATGCCCCTTCGTCTGATCAAACCAGTGAGACCTCAACTCATGATAGCCATACCCGCGAGGTCCATGCTATTTTCAGTGATGCACCCGTTGCTTCCCAATTACCTCATATTCCTTCCATAGAGGAAATTCTAGCCCGAAGTCCTCCACCTACACTTGAACCCACCTCACCTATTCCTCCACCCATAGAGGAACACCTTTCACCTCCTTCCTCACCTGTGGAGGAGCCTTCCACTAATATCGAGGCTATTTCACCTTTGGATTCTCAACCTAGAGAGCGGTCACCCACAGTACTTCTTCAGTCCATGGAGGATACTTGTTTATCTCCTCCACCCACAGAGGAGCACCCATCATCTCCTCCACCTATAGAGGAGCACCCATTTTCTCCTCCACCTATCAAGGATCCAGTAGAGATACCTTTACCTCTAGGTGACCATTCTCCATCAGCTACCCAAGATCCTACAGACCTACTTTTGGCTCTCTTACCCACGGAAGCTGAAGCTAGCAAATTCCCCATCTCTAAGACACATTTTATGGGAATTTCCATTAGGTCCTCATCAACCTCACCTACAGACGTGTCATTCTCATGCTTAGCTGATCACTTAGATTATGTGGATAGAGCCTTACTTTGGGGGCATCTTCTGCTTCCTGTCTCAACACAAATGCAGATGTCACTTGCTGACACTTCCACTATCTACCCAAAAATATTTTGACCAATCAAACCAAACACAACCACCTCTATCACAACTTCTTCCATGACACCCATCATAGCTCAACATACACCCTTACCCATAACCCAACATACATCTAAATCCAAACCCACACCTACATCATCTTCCTCACCTAAACCTATTACTACCTTAGGGGTCACCCCAACCACCAGCCTTACTCATCCACCTATCAAACTAGATTTAGCTACATCCTCCAAAGTCAACACCAAACCTACTCCGGCACCCAAATAGAAGAACCAAACCCATAGAACTCATACCCCAGCTGCGCCAATCACACCTGCATCACCTTCACCCTTTCCATCCATCTTAGGACCTCAACCTCCCAACACGGTTAAGAAACCTCCACCCATTAATAAACCAAAAACACAACAGCCCATTCCTTCCTCGCAAACCTCTAACATACCCAAGTGCCTGCCACGACTTCCACCACATCTACAACATCTTTACCACACATACCTCCAATACCCTCAGCAACTTCTTCACTACCCACTACACTTCAGTCTCTGTCCCTCACACCCCCTGCATGACCCACATCATCTACCTTCACAGCACCTCCATTATCCCCATGGGTAACTCACCCTCTTCCCCCATCCACTTTTCCCTCTAGATCTTGTACACCCATATCACCTTTACCCAAGAAGGTGCAACCCAAAGACAAAAATCTGCTACCCTCCAATAAGGTAGTCAAAACAACCATACACCCTCCTACCAGTTCATCTACCATACCCCTACCCAAGCAAACATGACCAACACCCAAGACCACTCCAGCACCCAAAACCATAGCTCGACCCACTCCCCCTCCTGTAAAGACCATTCCTCAACAATCAACCGCTCCTACACCCAAACCCACTTTCACTTCCCATTGTGACCCACTAGCAGGGTCATATGCCAAAATATTAACCAACCTCCTTGAGACTTCTGTCATCACATTACCACCACTCAGACCTTATGACCCCCTCAAACCCAAGCCAAAAGGGTTTGATGACACTAAAATTTGTGCCTACCATCGTGTGCCAGGGCACGATGTGGAGAACTGCAAGGCTTTGAAAACCATCCTTATCCAGTTGTGTCCTCCTAAAGAAAACTTTGACGATGATGACCTTCTTGATAAGGACCCCATTTCACCAACACCCATTCACACAACTCTTCCCTCACTACCTACTCAACAACCATGACCTCCACCCCCATAACTCTTAGATCCACCCCCAAGATTCGAAATTAACATGGTTCGCATTAGAGAACTTGCCACACCATCACCTAAATGTTGTTGCACCCAGCTCACTTCACAAGGATTTTCTCCCCTGGTAGGTTTTTTCCCGTCATGTCATTATACCACTCATCCTACACCTTCTCCATTTACCAACTCCCCTCAAATCAACATGATCCACGTTGCTACCCATGCTCAGAAGGACAAAGGCAAGGAAAAGGCAACTGACTCACCAACCAATCCTATACCCAACATACCATCTGCACCCACACCTAAAATCACTATCCGCGGCCCCACATATCCTATTTCTAATGGGGTCACACATCGCACCATGCTCAAACAACTACACCAATCCCCCCTCAAAATGTCCCTATATGACCTCATCCAAACCTCAGAATCCCATCGTCAAGCTCTCATGGAGGTTCTTCAATCTATTGAGGTTTTACCCAATGACCCTACACCCGTAGCCTCCATTATCACACCCCATCATGTAGCCTCTCTCACCAAATTTCCACCTTTATCCACACCTCACCCTACTCACCAAGTAGCCTCCCTTAGCTTCTCAGAGGAAGAGATCACACCGCACCAAACTGATGACCCAGACCCAGCTCTCTTCATCTCTATCCACATCGATGATATATGTGTATGATGTGTAATGATCGATGGGGGCACTAGCATTAATATCATTTCATCCCATGCATTCACTCAAATATGCATACCTGACAATTACATGCATAAACATCATGTCATGTTGTGTTCATTCAATGATGCTATCACCTCTACACTAGGCACCATCATCCTCCACATTCACGTGGGCCCCCGCACTATTCCAGAGTTATTTTACATCTTGGAGGGGGAATTTCAATATAACTTGTTGCTTGGCAGACCCTGGATTCATGTCATGGGTTGTGTTCCTTCCACTTTGCATCGTTGTGTAAAGTTTGAGCATGAAGGACACACCTATACTATTCCAGCTGATCCATCACCTTTTAAAACATGCAACATGCTTTACCGACCCAATGACGTGCTTATACCCATTAAGGCATCTACCTCCATGACCACTACCACTTCACCTACACCTCCACTTACCAGTACAGTCGCTACCTCAACCGCACATACCTCCTCCATTCCTACCACTGCCACAACCTCCACGGCCAAACCATCAGCCTCCCAATCCATTAGCTCCACCTCTGCATTGACCTCTGACACATCATCTATTCCAGCTACCCACATACCAACCACCGATCCCTTGGAAGGCATTTTTCAATGCCTCACTCTGGGGGAGTATCACCTATAAAGTGTTCAACACATTCCTTACTCCACAAGAGTATGGAAGTCTTCACCAACACCCTCACTATGATCACCGCATAGGAGAATGCCTCCTTTATGGTCCTCCTCACCTTCGTACCAGTCTCACCTATGGGGGACTTGATACTACCACTTACACACCCAAACCACCATCACAAACCCACCCATTTTCTACTGACTTCCAGTCACTCACCAATCACCATTTCACCCACACCTTCCTGCACCGATGTGTGTGGAAGGGTTTTGGTTTTGGATTTTATGAGCAAGGCCACCATACTGTTATTCCATGTACTACCTATAAACATAATGACCTGTAGTGGTATCGGCTTTGCTGAACCACCTACCAAGCAGGCCCACATTGAACTCATCGAGGACATCAACCCTTCTCCACCTTCTTCACCCACTCCACCTTCATCACCACCTTCACCGACGGAGTCGATGGATCCAGAATCTATCCCTCCTAATTTTTTTTTTCATAAACACCATTTCCTTGGGGCCTTTGACTTATCAACGTGAGGGCGAGGCTCCTTCCTCTCTTCCCTTCCTGTATCCTAAAATGATCGATGACGATACACCTTCAATTAACATCGTTCAATGTCAGGATGATGAATCTATACTCACCTACCTTGGTGCAGAAGACTCATATATTCATCGGTCGTTACCCTCTGAGACACAAACCATGTTGAATGAATCGACTATCGAGATCAACATTCATACTCAGGATGACCCGCACATCCTAAAGATCGGTCAATCTTTAGATGTTGCTGAACAGGAAGCCATCACTTCTTTTCTCAAAGATCATAACCATGCTTTTGCTTGGTCTTATGCAGACATGCCCGGTATTGACCCCACCATAGTGGTCCACAATATTGTAACCATTCCTGATGCCAAACCCATCAAACAAAAGCTGAGGAAAATGCACCCTCGCATTGCCCTTCTCGTCAAAGAAGAACTTCAGCGCCTTCTTTCTGTTTCCTTCATATTACCCATTGATTATCCTCGTTGGATTTCTAACATTGTCCCTGTCACTAAGGTGACAGGGGGACTCCACATTTGCATAGATTTCCATGACCTCAACCTAGCCTACCCAAAAGATGACTTCCCTCTACCCGGTATTGACCAACTGGTTGACCTTACCACTGGTCACGAGATGCTATCACTCATGGATGGCTTCTTGGGTTATAACCAAATCTTGCTTGCCCCAGAGGATCAACACAAAACTGCATTCATCACCCCTTGGGGGACCTTCTGCTATCGAGTCATGCCTTTTGGCCTTAAAAATGCTGGTGCCACATATCAGCGGGCTATGACTTATATCTTCCATGACATCATGCATCGTATATTGGAAGATTACGTGGATGATCTCCTGGCCAAATCTAAATGCCGCTCTGAGCACCTCACCATCCTAAAAACCATTTTTGACCACCTCATTAAATATTGTGTTCGCCTTCAGCCCAAGAAGTGTGTCTTCACGGTTCTCTCAAGAAAGCTCCTGGGATTTATCATTTCCCTACGTGGTATAGAAGTTGACCCTGCTAAAGTCAAGGCCATTCTTGAAATGCCTCCACCCACTAACCTTAGGACAACTTCGTAGCCTGTAAGGTAAGTTGCAGTCTATTCACCATTTCATTTCACAATTATCTGATCGGTGTCAACCATTTCATCATCTACTCAAGAAGGATGTCTCCTTTAAATGGGATGATGACTACCACAAAGCTTTTGAGGCCTTAAAACAATACCTTCTCCAACCACCCATACTCATTCCACCTAAAGACGATCAACCCTTCTACCTATACATCTCAGCTACCGATCACTCCTTGGGAGCCATGCTCGCTCATTATGATGAACAACACAGGGAGCAGGTAGTTTATTACATAAGCATACTCTTTTGGACTATGAAACCTGATACACCCAACCCAAAAAATTTTCTTAGCCTTAGTTTTCGTTGCCACAAAACTCCGCCATTACCTACTCAACCACAAAACCTATGTTGTGACCAACACTGACCCCTTACACTTCATGTATGCCAAACCTTACCAAAATCAGCTTGCCACACGATGGCTTATGCTTTTAGCTGACCTCGACCTCAAATTCATTCACCAAAATTCCATCAAGGGCCAAGCTATCACTGACCAATTGGCCGACGCACCTATTTCTGGGGATCAACCCTCTAATTTTGACTTTCCAGATGAGTCAATTGCTACCCTTTCCTTGGATGAACCCGCTTACCAAATGACACTCTTCTTCGATGGTTCCAAGTGTCAGCGTGGGGGTGGGGCTGGTGTTATCCTCATTCCACTTGATGGTGAACCCATGCCTTTGTCTTTCAAACTAGATTTTGATTGTACAAACAATATTGCCGAATACGAAGCACTCGTATTAGGTCTCCAAGCCGCCTATGCCCTAGATGTCAAATCAATCAACATCTTTGGTGATTCTCAATTGGTCATAAACCAAGTCAATGGTATATACCAATGTCGTAATGAGATACTTCAAAAGTATAAACATCATGTAGACATACTTTTGACCACCTTTGACCGTTACGCCCTTCAAACCGTCCCCCATTCAACCAACAAATTTGTAGATACCATGGCCTGCTTGGCTTCTCAAATACCCGCTTCGCCTACCGATTCTAAAATATTTGTCACCATACAATGACTCTAATCACCCTCTTATTTACCTCATGATGTTTACTCCATCAGAACCATCACCCCAGACCTGAGTGACCTTTGGTATAAACAATATTCCGACTATCTTTCTCTCTCCATCTTACCTCCTGATCTCACCCGTAATGGACAACACACCTTCCTTAAAAAGGTCTCTCGTTACGTCATCATGGGGGGCCTCCTCTATAAGTGCAGCTTTGATGGTATTCTCTTACGATGCCTCACGAGTTCTAAAATTCCTTATACCATTAAGGAAGTTCATGATGGCATATGTGGAGGTCACTTCAGTGGCCTTGCTGTTGCTAAGCATATTCTTCACCTAGGCTATTACTGGCTGACCCTTAACCATAATTGTTGTGACTATGTCAAACATTGTGTAAAATTCCAACAACATGCCAACCTTCATCATACACCCAGTCATGCCTTACAGGTCACCCGTGACCTTTGGCCCTTCTCTCAATGGGGTTTGGATCTTGTCGGAGAGATCAACCCCCATTCTTCCCAACGACATCAATGGATCATCACCGCTACCGAATACTACACAAAATGGGTTGAAGCCATACCACTCATCTCCACGAAAGCTGAGAAAATATGTGAGTTCATCAATCATCACATCATTTGTCACTTTGGTGTTCCTCATCACCTCATCACTGATAATGGAAAACAATTCAAAAACAAAACATTGTGAAAACTTTGCGATGCCTTCGGCATTCAGCTAAGTTTCTCATCACCTTATTACCCACAAACCAATGGCCAAGCTGAATCCACTAACAAAACCTTGAACAAAATTCTCATGAAAGTGGTTAACGATACTGGGAAGGACTGGCATACGCACATTCCTTTTTCCCTATGGGCATACCGCACTAGTATTCACACTTCCACTGCCGCTACACCTTTTTCTTTGGTCTATGGTACAAAGGCTGTTCTACCTCTTGAAGTCTAGATCCCCTCACTCTGCATTTCTCTTCATGACATGCTCAATGATGATGAATTTTGTCAAGACCGTTTAGCACAACTTGAGTTATTAGATGAACGTCATCTTAACACTCTTGATCACCTTCAAGTTTACCAAAAATGTATCAAACATGCCTATGAAAAACGTGTCCATGAATGAACCTTTCATGTTGGTGATCTCATCCTGAAAGAAAATCAACATGTAACCAAAGCAGAAAAAATAAAATGGGGAAAATTTTCTCCTAATTGGCTTGGACCATACATCATGACCCATACTTACAGATCAAGTGCTTATCGTTTATCTTTACCTTACTCAACCATGCCTATTACCTAATTCAACCATGCCTAGACCATAAACCTAACTCAACCATGCCTATTACCTGACTTTTAGTCCTCCATGCCTATGACTTTCCTTAATCCATGCCTAAACCAACTTGAGTGCTATCCACTGCCTCACTCACCTAGTTTCCGTCCATATGATTACACAAGAATTAAATGTCTCATAAAACACCAAAAAATCACTTGTTATCTTCATCCATCTGAATCATGTAAACAAATATGTGTGTCACTATAGCATGATTCTCATGGATATCTTTTCATCTACATCTCTCGATGAGATTCCATGGTCGATTTCACGCCTGCTGATACTCAATACAAGAATATCATTCTTCATGCTTGGTCGATATCATATACAATCAAAACCCTAAAACATGGGATACAAACTCTCTTCAGCACGTCAGGCCGGTATATGCTCAATAATAAATGAATCCCTCAAAAGGACATCCTCACTCTCATCAGCACTCAAGCCGGTATGTGATCAAAAATATAACAACTCCCTCGAAGGCAGGCTATGTAAAGCTCTTTCAAAAATCAAAACTATGTCAAATCTGAGAGCCATATATCAGGCATCATCTCAGTGGATATCCTTCATATATGTATCACATGTCCCCTCTACCTCCTCAGCCCCTATCTGGTGACCTACTAACATCTCCCCACCCATCATAGGTGGTGGTTGGGTCCCTACTGGTGCATCAACTGGAAGTTGGCCTCTGGGACCTGGTGGCCTCACCTCTCACCATGTCTAAGGGCACTGGCCCATTGTCCTACTACCACGCTAAGAGACCTGCTTGGATCTAGTCCATCTCACTAGATTCTGTGATCATGTGACTACTTTTCAGCTTATGATAAATCAATCTATGTAATGTCTGAAATCAGCTGGTCCTGTTCATCACCTGGCCTCCTAAGGTATGACCTACCCGCAACCTGGATATAGGCAGTGTCTGTGGTGGCCCCATCAACCTCTGACCCTATACCTTTCCTAAGGGACCCTGTCCCACCCCTACCTATGAACTGGGACCCTATCTCTATGCATGTTCCATGGCCAACTGGCCCTACAACCCTGTCACATGTGCTTGTAGGGCAGCCAACCGACCATCATCCCCATCTCTATCTCCATCCCCACCCTGGGCCATCTGGGCCTTAAGACTGGCCACCTGTCCATGTAACTTGGCCACCTCTACCTCTAAGTTGGCTAGTTGTCCCTGCACCATACCCAACTAGGTAATCAATGTCGCCACTTACCCCTATAGGGCGTCCCTTTGCACTGTGATGGTGGTAAAATATGGCTGCCCTAGCCTAGGTGGTACTGCTCGTAAATGAGTAAAAATGCCCACCACTATTGATATGTATCTGTAACCCCGGCATCATCAATTCACCAGTCCTAATACCTTTTTCCTCCTGCCCTGTGGGCACTGTTAGCTATAGTAGAGGCAATGGCCTCTCCACAGTCATCTCTCCTGTACTGCTGGAAGGGTGGAGGTATGTCCTCTGGCAATCCAAATTTTCGTCTAACCCTATCCACTGGGATCATCTCGTGCTCTTCAGTATAGCACCCCTCTATCCATCTTAGTAGCTTAAGACCATCTAACTCATCATGCATCTACCAATATGAGGGATAACCCGCATATGGTCTCCATATGATGTCCACTATGGATAACCCCTCTAATAAACGCTTGTAATAGGCTACATCATGTGTAGCCATGTCTGATCGCCGCTCTCCAATCACATGTACCCATCGCTTGTACCCCACCCACACCAATCTCGATGGAAATGTAAATGCTTGGGGCAGACCTCGAGTACACACACAAACTATGTGCTCATAGTTACTAGCATTGTAGTAAACATGTGCAACTCTAGGGTGAACCTGCGTAGACGCCAATACGCCCCTCAGCTCGTTTGTATAGGTGGACCACGAATGTTGGTCATTGAATCCCATCTATCGAAAAGTGGGTCTGATCCATTACCATTTCATTGTAGTACCCCCATCAATGAGTGGAGAAATATCCCTCCCTCTGCATCCGGCAGTGCGAAACAACACACTACCTCCATCAATAAAACAACAAGCCTCGTCTCCTCTGGACGGGCTATGTACATCCCTCTGTAACTCAAACTGGAACTCTAGAATGTCATGTCTTCCAGTCCCTCTCCCCTGCATCTAATACAAACATCAAATTAATCCACCTTCATTATAGCCATACTCACCCACTATCATTTCCCCATACCCATTTTTCCCTTGCCTACACTAGGTTTTTCACCAACACACCCTATTCTACCCTTCCCTATCTCACCCACTCCACCTAGGGCCCTTTCAACCCCTTGTTCTCCAAAACCCGACCGGTGCAGGTTATCTCTAACCGACCTCGGTCACCTCTAAACCAGCATCAATCACCTGTTTTGTGACCAATACCGGTTTGACCCTACCGACGCTAGCTAAACCCAACTGACGCTGGTCACTGTCATGGTGAAAATCATGACCCCAAACCCTCCGCTCTTAACACAACTACTCCTGACCCTTCTACCTTCCCATTCTCAACTACACTTCACCTTAACCACATCCCACCCCCTATTCTCCCATTTACCTTTTTCCCCACTCCTATTCTACCCAATTTACCCTCCCACATTTCAAATTTCATTTCCCCCCCAACAAACCAATTTTTCCCCACCCAACCTCTCACCTAATCTACCTCACAAATCACAACATGGGTTTTATCCTTACCTCATCATGGTGTTGTCATCATGGTGGTACATCTTGTTGCTACGCCGGTGGCCCACCCGATCCCTCTCCTGCCTCTACCATCACCAATCACAAACCGCACCTCCAACCAATCAAATCACTCAATCTGATCCCGTGAACCTACCTCTCAACTCCCAATCACCCACTGTTCAGATTGCCAACTTAGATCTTTGTTCCGTCTGGAGACTTTCCACTTTCTCTCTCTCTCATGTTGTTTTCACAATTCGTAAGAAGAAAAATGATTTGCAAAAAACACGTATTTTTCGATTTGATAACATCCCTGACCTAACTGACCCCATTTTTACCTTCACCGGCATCGGTCATGTGCCCTACCTTACCGATATCGGTTACCCTATACCGGCATCAGTTAGCCTTAACCATCTTCGGTCACTATCTCTTCCACATTGCCTAAAATCCACCCTATTAATCTACCCGTCACTCTTTTTTTCCCTCACCCCACGCTTACCCTGACCATTTACCTCACCTTCCTAAACTCATCATTTACTACCTAACCTCGTCCTCATTTGGGGACTCATTATTTTACCCATATCTTGGCCCTACCTGTGTTGTGACCTAGATAATTTGGACTTGGAACATCACTAGTGACCTTTGACCTCATGTGTTTGCTATACCTTGTAGCACTGTTACCTATGTTGATTGACATCCTAAATTTACCTTACCTCTTGTCGTGATTGTTTATCCTGACCTGACCCTCAGTGTACTAAAACATACCTAAACATTCCTGCACCTAACCTACTTCGGGCTTCCTGACCATATCATATACCTTGGATACCAGAATCACCTCAACCTTGTTTGGAATAACCTATCAACCTTAGAAAATGTAGAGTTTGCTTGCTCTTGAACTTGGTACTATGCTGTAGTTTATACGTGTGTGTGCATTTTACTATTACTACCTTTGACCCTGACCCATTACCTAGATTACCCAAGCAAACCTTTTTCCTTTTTCACCCATTACCTACCTTCCTTTTCATCACATTCACCTTTTATCAAACCACTCACCGCTTCTACCTTTTACCTCGTCAGTTCCTGGTTTGAGGGGGATCACCTTCACCCACACATGGGGCAACCACATCTTTTTTTTTTCAGCGTCACTTACCAATATAAGCTACAAAACAAAAAGGGGGAAAATGTAAACACTAAAATTAGGTCACACTCCCTCTAGTCCCTCGATAAATAAATACCTTAAACACATCCACCTAGCCATGGCCCCCTTCACCCCACTATAATATCAATTTAATTAATTTAATTAAATTAATTCATCACCTCATAATATCTATTATTTAAATATCCTAATTTAGATAATACCCATACCTATTCACCTCACCTAGACACCTCATCTAGCCACCTCACCCTAAGACTTATTCTTAGTAAGTTGTCATAACTAACTAAGACCTACCCAAACCCTAAAAATCAAAGCCTACATTCCCTCTAACTACATTCCCACATGTTAGAGGGAATATTCCATTCAAATCCACAGAGGAAACGAGTGAGATCCTAGAAAATCAAGGGGATCTACCTAGATTAGTAAACCTAGGAAATCCTACCCTAACCGACGCCGATTACCCTTAACCGTCGCCAGTTAAGCTGGAACCTCCGTCGGTTACCATTTAACACCCAAAACAACCTTATTTCAAGGTTGGCACATTTCAGAGATATATATGTATATATATATATATATATATATATATATTCTGAGAACAAGTGATGAAACTAGAGCTACATGCAAACAAAACCAGCATCGATACAAGCAACAAAAACACCCATAGCCAGTACCTAAAGCAATCACATAGACACCTATCTTCACAGGAGCATCTAGGGAAGCGTCAGCACTACACCAAGTTCATTTGATCACCCACCATTACCAACTAGGCATCAAGCTTGTACAAATAGTAAGTTTGTTAACCTGCATTGGTTCCTTGTCATTTGATCAGATCCTTTTACATTTGTTATTAGTTTCTACTATCATTTCCATTCCCCACCATTTTATCCCCATGTAAACTTGACCATCTCTTTACCCACACCATTGAGCTTCTCATATATGGACCTTAAACATTCATGTGCGTATCCAGGATCCATACAAATCTTAACATTGCCCTTCCATCTTCATCCAAGCTCAGATCTATCACCCAACCAAGTTTTATTGAGTTTCATGTACCCTGACCATACCAATGCAGGTCACCCATAACCTTCGTCGGTTAACCTAAACTGACGTCGGTCTCTGTGTCTTTTACCAGAAACCCATATCAGAGCCAAAAACCTCCAACAAATACCCTAAACTGCTTAGAATCTAACCCTGACCAATACTAGTACCATGACAGTGACCTTGACCTTCAGATTCAATCATAGCCTAGCCTATTGTAAACGATTTTGCTTGTTATAGACGAATGAGATACCTAAATCATTTTAACTACAGTAGGATTTCCTTTATTTCTTGCATTGATTTTCTTTAAACAGTGGATTGACAGTCATCTAGGAAGTATCACACTTCCCAGATCTAGCACACACTAGGCAATCCACTACATATATTGTTTAACTTTTATTTGGTGGTCTTGTGTTCCATTTCAGGTAGTTCCTCCAAGAAAAAAGGAATCTCTCATGATCATCTATGGATTCAGAAGTCATACGCACACAACAACCTACAACCAGCATCTTAACAGGTATTCCTCCTAGCCCTCTACCCTTATCTGTTTCTTCATTTTCCAGGAAACGTCTAAGAATCAGGTGAAACAGTAATAGTCAAGGAATAATTATGGGAGTGTAGGAAAATTATTCATCAATGCAGCACAAGAGTCTTTCTACAAGGAAAAACTTGTTCAAAGGGTTCTAGACACCAAGGAAATATTTATGAACCTAACTAAAGGTAAAATTGGATTACATTGGACACTTTTCATATTCCATGTGTTGGATTTTATCATACTTATTCTAGACTCTGGTGACAACTCGGCTTATTGGCACACACGCATGGGCAAAATTTGAATGTGGATTGAAAAGGAAAATTTCAAGATGAATCAATTCTTTAAAATGGTGGGAATGGATTCATTGAATCCTTTGAAGTTGAAATCATATAATTTTATCCCTCTAAAATTCATGTCTTGCTCTCAAGCCCAAAAATCCACTCCTTAGTATATTTTCATGTTAAAGATTGATGATATCAACATTCCAAGAAGCTCGGGTGGAATTTTGGAGGCCTGATGTCCCTTTTTCCCAACATACAAGGGGACATGGAGGACATAAAAGTACACTCCCCTATGGAAGAGTTGTTTTTGTCACTTGAAAGACAACTTTGGGTGTTAGAAAAAGGTTCTAAACTCAACTTAAGTTTGATTAGGCCCCTTTTTCATGAGAGATATACATTTTTCCACCATTTCAATGTGTGATGTCCCTTTGTACCAACTATTAAAGGGACATGGGTGACACAAAAACGCGTTCCCCCTATGGAGGTAACATTTTTTCACTTAAAAGTGATAATTTGAGTGTCAGGGAGGGGTTATAAACTCACATGTTTCACAAATTTTGGCCACATCCTCATGAAGCAATCACCCATGGAAAGTTTTTTATGGGGTGATATCCCTTTTTCCCCTTTTCCCTTATTTTTTATAGTGCAACCACACCTCTAACCTCCACTAGACCCAGGTTAGCCAGTTTGAGTCTAAGTTGGGTTAAGATGTGTAAATGAGAGGGAAAACAAGTTTGGAAGGGGGAAAGTCATTTAGCTCCATACTTATCCATTTTTTAGCCTCATTTGTGTTATTTTATCTCCCTCATTGCTACTTTTATGTTTTTATGCTGCCAAAATTTCTGTAGACAACCCCATACCTAAAAACCTTCTTTTGCTCATATCTCCCAAATTCCATGTATGTTTGCCATGAAATTTTAACTGTAAATTCCTTGCAAAAATGACTTTAAAAGAGTATTTACATGTCTCCATTGATTATATATATCACTTTATATAGCCACTAGAAATTTTAATCCAAAAAGACTCATTTCTCATATCTAAAAAAACTTGGGGATTGAAATCCTCAAAAATTGATGCAAATCCTCCTTGTGAATTAAGAAAACTTTTGAGAAATATTTCATTTGAATCTGACACCGAGAAGATCCACTTATAAAAATAGTAAGCCTTTTTAAGCCTCACTACTATAAATAGTAAGTGTTGTAAATAGTCCATTCTCATATGTTTCAATTTCCTATGAACATTAGGGAAACTCAAAATTGCCAAATTAAGCATCCAGTAACCAAAATAAACTTATCAAAATAAGACTTACTAAAATAGTAAGTGTCAAGATATTTGTAATAAAACAAATATGTTGATCCCCTCATGCTAAAGAAAGAGTTCCTAGATAAGTTTAGGACAGTTGTGGAACATCACAGTGGCTTGACAGGCTCATAAATTAACAGTTTGCACCTTTAATTGAGTATGGGAGCCACTTCTATATTTAGTAATGATAAGGTTCACAAAAACCTTGGCTTTCCACCACTCGAGCCTAGATGACAAATGATGCAAACCACAAGAGGAAATTGATGCCAAACAAAGTATGTATATGTGAACCTTAATTCTCCATCATCTTCCCCACATTTGGTATTGATATGTGTTTGATCAAGTATGATATTTAATGTCGGGCATCTTCCTTCCTCGTTCAAAGATGAATACCTCCTTAATCATAAAAAGTGAACAATAAGGTGTTTAAGTCTCTAAGGTTTATTCCATTCCATGGAGGAGGCATAGTTTTCACAGCAATGAGATTTGAATATCAAATGAGTCATGAAGAGGAAAGTGAGATTCTCATTCCAACTCTGATCTTGTGCTTAGCTCTCTTTCTAATGATAGGGGACATAATATGAATCACACCATGGCATGGAATAGACCAGAGTAATTCAATGTGTGTGAAATATGTTCAATTAGATAATGGGTAAAATTAAGAACATCGTGGTCTATAAAGGATTTGAAACATCCATAACTCTATTAAAATTTGTGTCATCAAGGAAATGGTCATCAGAAGCGTGACAAGAGAAGGTCACCATGAGTGATGTTGAGAGTCATATAAAGTTCACAATAAATTCATATGTCGTGATAGTGTTTTTGAACACTCATTTAAATGCCTTGAAGTGTATATGCATCTCACTAAAGGAGGAATTTGCAACCATGGTTTTCTAATTCAATAGAAGGTCAAGGGCAAGGAAATTCATTCATGATTCATAATGAGTAGTTTTTTCATCAACAAGAGATTTCCTGTCTTTGGATTTCCACTTATTTCTATATCTATTATCTCTCTACTCTCTCTCTCTCTACTTTCTAATTCTCCATTGTAAATTGTACGTTATGTCTATTTCATCTTATTCACTTAAGTGACCATCGTAATTTTTCATTATAAAGTCCCCTTTTCAGTAATAAGAAAGGTGCTTATTTTTCTTTCCTAGAAGAATGTGAAAGGTCACAAGTGGTGGGACTATGAAAGGTCATGTGGGGGGTAGATGAAGAGACAGAGTGTAACGTTATAAATTGGAATGGATTCTCTATTACAAAGGGTTATATTTTCTTAGTTGATAGATCCCATTGTCTTACTACAAGCAAGAAACTACAATAATTATAGTTACTTTTCTTATGCTTTCCTCTCTATATCAATTTTATTCCTTGTTTCTTGACATGGTGTTTTCTCATTGATAACTTGGAAATATTTTGATTTTATGTCAATAAACTCGGTTTTTTATTTATTAAGTAAAATCATCTTCTCCCTTTATCCCCTCTCTCCATACACGCGCCTTTCCTCTGCCTCCTTGTACACACAAGTTTAGTGGAGTATTCCTTTGTGATCCCCGATTGAAAGGCCACCCACGATGGTTATAGTAGTGTAAATATTGCATGCCTTCAATAAATTTAGTTGACCAATTCCTAAGAAAATGGAACTAGTCCCAGAGCATTGGTGAAAACCCCTAATTTTACCTTGTGACAAATTATTTCACTAAAATATTATAATAAGGAACATCAAAATTGTACATGGCAGAAGGTTTTTGTGTGTCCATTTTTAAAAGAGATAAGGGAAACATGTAATAATGAGTCTCAAATACTATTAATGGTTATACAACAACAACCACCTTAGCATGAACCTGTAAATTACAATCACAAGTTACCAATTATCTGTAAAGATGCTTCACAAATAGACACCCGTACTTTTGAAGCAGAAACCCACAAACTCTAAAAAACCCATGTGAAGAGAATCCTTCATTTTTATAAAAAAATGTATCCATTCTAAATGAATATCCCATAGATGTTAATCCAAATACTGTGAGAATGTTAATTAGTGATCCATGTGCTCAAGGAGAAATCAATGGAAAATTATATAATTAGGAAGAAAGATGAAGAAAACATTGCCAAATGTCCATTCCACATTGTTTTTATCAACAACATTCAGTTTCATGGGGGAAATGAAATAATACTTCCTTCTATAATAATCCATGTGTGAAGGAGGATAAAAATTAAGCATCTAAAACCATTTTGATTCCTGAAAATGACATGTAACATCCAAAAAACATTTTTTTTAAATATCAAGAATTGTTTCACCATTTTCTATAAAATTGATATTTTTGGAAATCCCCCTCCCTCGACATTCCCAATGTACTTAGTTTGAGGTGAAATCGATGTCTGATTCAAAAGTTATGGGAAATAATGAAAAATTGACCATTCCACACAAAACTCCCTTATTTTGGGATTCTAGGATAATCTACCTTTCCTTTGCGGCTTTCTGAGTGTTCATTTCATGTTAAGGATTTGGTTTGATTTTTTAGTTCTATCATGGATTGTTCTTGTTCTGTGGGGTCTTCTTTGATGTGTGGCATCTCTTTTGTTCCCAATATTCATCAACTTTGTGGAACACTAAGTGTATAATTTATGAGGAATAGAAAATTTCATTGTCATGCAGGTTTGCCAATTTTCCACACTTAACCATTTGATACTCTTGAACTTATTATTTTTACATCATTATGCCATGAATGCTCATTCTCTTTATTCATGTTACAAAGATTTGATTCCTTTGTTATGCAACATCCTTTCCCCGTGACCATACTTCCTTATTTCAAGGATTTTACAACTCTGTGGAACACCAAACCTTGAGACACTTGTGGATCATTAAGTTTGTGACATCCATACTTGGTCATGTTCTAACTTTCTTCTTCCTACTTCACATCTCATTGCATAAATTTTCTAAGCATTGTGGCTTCTTTTGAATGGACTACACCATTTGTTTCATGGAAATGACTAATTCCACATAACACTATAATCACCAAGTCTACAAAGAATTAATTTTTCTTCACCCCTTTATTATGTGACTTTCCTTTCTAAGTTCCTTCAGCACACTGAACACCATCCTCCGAATACTATGAATTCTTTGCTTTTCTTTAGAATCTGTGAAAGATTATATTCTCTTAGATTTGCGGAGTACCAATCCTTGAAACTCACCATTACCTTCAAACTTCGTAGGAGCTCCAAACACATTCGTGGAGGTTCAAAAAATTGCAGTCATGGAGATGCTATTATCATCATGATGTATTCACCTTAAAAAAATTATAAATGATGGAGATTATGTCCTATGATGTGTAGAAAAACTTTTAGATGTAAAGAGGAGCTTCAATACTCTCACATAAGAAAAAATATGTAGATTTGAACCAGCTACAACCAATACTTTAAACTCATAAATTTTTCCTCAAAAAAGTGAGCTTGACCATCCAATTTATCACTTCTTAAAGAATAAAAATAAGTATATGTGGAAGGTTCTATTTCTTAACCATACTATAATGTTCATATCTTGCTTCATTACAGGTCAAAGAGTTCCAATAAACAAGCTTTTCACAAACTCCTCAAGCTGTGTTTTAGATTTCCTAAAACCAATACTACTTTTCTTGCACTAAGAACATGAAAAATCACTTTAATGATGACCTTAATGAATTTATCACTTATCAAAGGACCTTTAATTCGCTTTCAAACCATCACTTGCAAGGAATCTATGGAGAAAATCACATTTACCTTTCAAATACTAAAGCTAGTTTTTGCCTTCATAACATTCTCAAGTGGTAAAGAAAAAACACACATGTACCATAAAATTTATCCAAAGGAGTGGTACAGATGACTTCATGAACATAAAGCACATGTCTCTAGAATCCTTTAAAAAATATTTGAGCATGGGTTACTTTATAAGTTTATCTTGTAGATTGAATTCTTCACAAAACAACTAAATTCTTCAGGGGTCCACCATGTGTCAAGATGTCAAATCACTATGGAAATATTATATGAGGAATTATATATAATATCAAGTCATTTTAAAAAAATAAGTTCAATTTTGAGGCTTAACCAAACAAATTTCTTCATACCGCTATAAACTAGGGTTTAGGAGGGTTAAAGTCAGCTCCACAAAAATGAATAGAAATTTCTTATTTCTTATCCTTTGGCCTCATAAATTTTGTAAAATATTTATATATATATTATATTAAAAAAGTATATCTTATTATTCATCTGAAGGAGGCTCCATATTTTATATTGAATTCTAAGAAGTCAATGCACTATTTCAACATACCTTACTTAACCCGGTTTTGTCAAAATTACAATTTCTTACACAAAACTCCTCCTTAGGTCCTCAAAATTTGTCTCACACCTTCGTGACTACCTAATTCATGTTATAAAATGGATAAATTGTTACAATTTACTATGAAAATTCCAATCCCATCTCATTTGGGCATGCTAAACCTGTTTGTCTTGAAGGGAAATCATGCCAATGACCCTAACCATGCCTCCAAATGTTGAATTATGACATGTAGCTTAATATGAGGACTATTGAAAATTTCCCTACACATTTATCTTGCTTTAATTATCCTGATATATCTTGTTTTGCTTCATATCCTTATGTTGGATCCTTGAACTAGGACAATTTAAGGTTGTTTACACTACAACTTACCACATCTGAACTATTATTCACTGTGTGGAACCTTAAAATTTTTATAGCTTCCACGTGTTTTATTAATTTATCATGATTTTAAAACCACCTTATGCATTCAATCCACCTTTCCAGGTCACTTTTTTAATCTAGGATTAGGGATTAAACATCCTGAACTAAGCTAGTATGAAAAATTCAACTCATGTGCCCCTTTATTTAACTTTAGGACCTTGTTTCCACATAATATAAATGATAGACTATGTAAGACATAATATTGGTATGCTCTTACATTATCACCTTTCTTGCACTAGTCACTAGCTGCTTAAGAAGTTACTGCTTGGCCAGGTGTTCTCATGACCTTGATCATGTCCTGCCTTGTCATCCTCATTCCAGGGTCCCTCTAGCTCTCATGAATTATTATTTTAAATTTAAAATTTGTTACTTTGAAATTAATGACAACTTGGAATCCACAAGCCAACAATATCCCCCTTTTTGCGTTAATGAAAAATTACATGTTGTTAATTCATGGTTTCCTCCTGTAGCACCCTTTTTGATCTCTATTTTGGTTAGAAACAAAAACCAAACTCATCATTTAAGCTCCCCCTATTGTATTTCTCTTCCTTATCCCTTTTTTTGTCTTCATTATGCATCATATTCAATAGTGCTCCCCCTGAGAAGATGCATTCATGGCACATACACATTCCAACCATCTATAATTTGAACGAAGATGACTTCCTAGCTCACCAATATGTATACCTCTACTTAAGATTTTCAATCCAAGTTTCATTCTACCATGTATGGATTGCACATGCTCTTTAGGAATTAGTTCCCTTAGTCACCATGTCTATGCATTTTGGCCACAAATTTGGACATACATAAAAACTCATTCATTGAATTCAAGACCTGCCTTATATGTTGGAGAAAACTCCTTGTGGTTTTACTGATCACTATTTAAGATGCTTGCCTATATAATTGATTAAGACTTCATTTCATGTCCAATTGAATTCATATAGGTGGATTAATGACATCTAGCTCATGCTACTGAGTGTATTCTTGGTAGTGTTTACACCACCCTTCATTTAAGATGATATAGGATATGGTTTGCCTAGCTCATGTAATTATCTCCCCCTTGGAGTGACAATTGTCAATTATCATTTACTGTTTCCTAGTTTGAATCTCTTGATACCTTGAGGAAGTGTTTACTTTCATAGGAGTTAGATGTTATCACTCGATCTTGACTCTAAATAACTTTTTACAACTTGTAGCACCCTATTTAATAGAGCTCATGGTTACCAAGTCCAGTATATGCATGGTGTGATTTCATTATTCATGTTGATCAAAATGAGTATTTTCTCTTCTTGTCATGATACCCTAGTGAACCTACTATGTTTATGACAAGGAGTTGAGGCTTGCAATCTACCATTGCTCATAGAGATGAAGAGGTGAAAGAGAGATTCCCCTATTTCATGAAACATCACTCCGTCAAGATCTGTTAGTTTGGAGCATGAAATTTATCAAAGGCATATAAACCAACTTTTCCATCATTTGAAGTAGTTGAGGAAGGTCTTAGCTTGAGTCTTGCAATCTTATTTGACTCTTTACTTCATGACCTTGCATAACTTAACACATTCCCTTGATGCTTTATATACCTTAATGTGGAGTCAACACTGTTGGAACATCAAAGATTCTCTCTCTAACATTTTGAGTTCTCTATTCAGGACAGTACTTTTGTAACAGTGACTTAAGGGACTTAAAATCTAGGTCCATACCTTAAAGAGTGCACTTAAAATTGCTCAGGTCACTTATGAATGTCTTGAGCCATTGGTTAGGTCAACTATAACATTGGCTCCTTTCATCTTAGAAAGCTTCTACACTATATATACCCTTCTCTCATATTAAATGAGTTTCCAAATAAAAAACTAATACTAACCTTAACATCTTCTCTAACACGGGGTTTCTTTGTAATCTTTAACTAACTCATAGACAGGTTGAATATTTTGGGAATAAAACGCAATTAAATTTTTGAGGTCTGATTGTTTTTTTCATATTTCTTTGCAACTGTCTTCTCATTGAATTTGGAAATACATCATTTTTTTGGTTAATCTCAGCATTCTATTTATAAGCCTAAAGTGGTGCAAAACCATCCATTATTGTGAAGCAAGAAGCTCAACCCTTCAAGTTTCTCTTAGCTTTCCCAAGACTAGTTTCTTGTGTGCATTATGATAGGTGATTTGATTTAGAGGACTAGTCATATTTAATGTACATTCTATCATTTATCAAAATAAATACAACTTTGTTCTCCTCCAACCCTACTTTTAAGATTTTGTTCTTGGTCTATTGGACTCCAAATGCAATTTTAGTCTTCTTTATGATTTAATTAGACCACATCCCATTCATTTATCATGTTCATTTATGCCAACCTACTCTATCTGAGTCATATTATTAATTAAAAACATTAAATTCAATCAAACCTTTCTTCTCCCTCTTGTTGTCAAACCTTAGTCCATAGAGGTCTTGAGAAAAAATAGGAAAATATGCACTTTAGTCTTATCTAAACTCATCAATCCTCTTGACCCTATTGCTTACCTTCATTCATGGCTACATCACTCATCTCAAGGCTTACAAATGGATGAAAACCTACCTTTTCTCAATTTCCTTCAAAACTGTCCTTTGTTGTTCTTAAGAGCAACTTCACTTGGTGCTTCCATGTTCAAGACAAACTGTGTGTACCCATCATACGGTAATAAAATTTTTCATCACCCTTTTAGTTTGATATGGCGTGGCTCAAATTTCATAGCATAACTATCCTGGGTTCTCATCTAATCCCTCTTTCCAACTTCCCTAGGTTTATCCTTTATTAGCCCTACCCTCAAGCTCTATAGACTCTAACTTCCAATATACACACTCCTTCAACAAACCCTCAGCACTTCCAAGTACCTATTTTCATGTTTTCCCTACATTAGAAGTTTTAGGTTTGGATTATAACTCAAAAGAATACTGCCTTTGCAAACCTCCTTAACAAACTAGCCTTCTTAGACTATGATTGAAGGTTTCTATGGGAATTGTCAAGAGATACTCGAAAAATAACAATATAATCATACAATTTATTCAATAATATTTTATAAGGGGTTGTAACGATGGTATTTACCAATTCTTATCTCAAAATTTTGATGGTTAGGTGGTTTAAAATAAAACCCTTCATGAACCAGGAATGTGATTGTTATGTGGACCCGAGAAAGCAAGAATCACTCACAAATGATGAATATTTCATTTCAATCCCTCTAAAGACCACTTTGGGATAATGCCATATCCTAGTATGTGAATATATTACTAGTGGAGGATGAATATTCAAGGTGAGTACATTTACTGACAACTTAATACTTGGATTGTGTAAGCACGTAGACAAGGTATGGAATGATCACCCCGGGTGTACCACACTCATTCTAGGAATCTAGTCAATATATGCATCTCTTCTACACTGTGATCCACTAGATGGGCATGCCATGAATCCAGGATCTATTTAAACTTGACACATAAAATTACAAGTGCTTGCTGCAACTAATAATCTACACATTATTTTATCAGAAGCTTAATAACATTCTTTCTAACCCCAAGCTATATCCTGAGCCGATCACTAAGTCGGGCAATAGGTGCTACACTCGAGGCACACGCGGGCATTGAGCCCCTATTTTATGTGATCTTTATGAGAAGGTTCTTCCATTTAATGGGGATTTATTTGTAGCCAGATAGAAATACATGCATTTTAAAAGTAGAACATCTCAGAACTAGCATATCCACACATGACATAACCATGTCATCCTAGAGAACCTTCTAGATAAACATCCTAAATGATACTTTTAGGAAAGCATATTCCTGAGTTATAAAATGCTGACCCATATCAGAAGGGTTATTCATCCCATATATATATTGATTTAAACTAAGTGCTCTAGTAGCCTAGCATTATAGTCAGCAAAGGTTTACTCTGTATTAGACCTGAGTAAATATCTAGAAGGATCTCTCTTGTCTCTAGCCCGAGCAATCCTTTATATACAGATCAACATTGACCACCACCATGCCTTCTCTCCTGAGAAAATCACATGCTAAGTGTTGATGTGGTCCTCCATTGGTGAATGCTTATCCCTTTGCAAACCTTCCACTCTATATAATGATGTCTCTAGAAATATTCCCTACGTGGAATATCCTTTTCTTGGCCTCCAAGGCTCTAGGATGGCACCTTATCTACTCATCACGCCTAGTCAGGCCTTCATTTTTTTCCTCAAGTGCCTATAGAATTCCAAATATGTCTAAGTCCTTTAAACCCTTGTTTTTTTTCCCGTGCATGCCCTGGTTTCACTAAAACCCTACTTAAACCCCTTTTCCTACGCACTTTCCCCTGAGCACCCTGCTATCTATTGATCCTGCGCGTGCATGCCTCTTGGTATTTAGCCAATATTTTAGGGTCCAACATCACTCCATACTATGCATGTGTTATCTATCCTCAGGAAACATCCTAGCTTCTTCAAAGAATAAAGAATAGTGGAACTGGGAAAATTTGAATAAAGAATAAAAGAATAGAAGAATCTGCTACTGCAGTAGGAGGAGTGGGAATTCCTTCTTCACGGTTACCTCAATATTCTCCCAGAAATCTACCTCACCCTGTGCCTATTGAAGTAGGTCACCTACTAGAGTGCTCACTTCATCAAAATTTAATTTTTTTGCTCTTAGCATTTAGTGTATCTACAATGCCTTCTAGTTGCTTGCTAAGATCGTCCAACACGTCCATTCTACGAGTGACTTGAGGATATAGCTCCTTGAGCTAATTCTTAATCAAACCCCACAAGGTTTCAATTGCTTCTAACTTTTTCTCAACCTTGGCTAGGATCTTATCACGCTCTACCCTATTACCTTTGTTATTTTCTTGAAATTCCTTTAGATCCACCTCATGTGTAGCAACCAATATGCTCTCTACCTATCTCTATCAACACAATTGTCATATACATCCTTGGCCATTTGTGCAGTGGTCTTTACAGTGGAAAGGATCTCAGAATACTGAGTAACTATCTCCCCAATATTTAGTTTTTCTTCCTCCTTTTGGTGCGTCATCGCCTCTTCCGCCGACTCCAATGTGAGTGACCACCTTTCCATGGTGAGGATGTGGGTCAAGTCTTCCAAGCATTGCATGGTTGACTCATATTTCTACTCAGGAAGGGCCAGGTCTGGGTGCTTCAAGATTATGGCATTTGAAATAATCTCTATCTTCTTATGGATTTCGCACACCTTTTCCTTTTCATCCCTCAGTTCACACCTTAACTGCACACTGATAAATTCCTTTTATTTTATCTCCTTGTCTCTTTCATTGATCTCTTCATTTTTCTTCTCAATCTCTCCCTCCAAGACCCTTATTCTGTCAATTCTCCTGAAGAGCCTCTCCTCAAATTCTATTGATACTTTGTTGAGCACATTGCAAACTTTCTCATCAAACAGTTGTTGGGCATTCACCAGAGGGTTTACTCCCTTGGCATCTGGTATCTTCATCAATACATCTCAGTTGACCTCGAATTTGGGTTCATCAACATGGGACTCAAAATCCCAAGATATAATTTTCCTCGTGTGTGGGTATACACCCTCTTCATCGAAAGAAGACCATGCAAGGAGTTAGTTTGAAGGCATGGTACTTTGGAAATGTGTGCACATTACCTTGATTGGGTCATTAATGTAAGTCATTCCTTGTTCTTGTGCCACTACCATGCCCTTTCCACCTATGTGCGCGCTGCCTTTGGGAAGCTTACTGCCAAGCTGGGATCTCCTCCATGCTTCCATACTCCTTTCCCACACTTTCTCTTTCCTCCATCTCCTTTAGTACTTCATCAGCTTTGCGCTCCACCTCTTGATCCAACAATTCCTTTATAATTCTGCTACATCCCTCTCTGTGGCATCCTCTATCTACTCCTTGGTTAGGCTTGGAGTCTTTTGATCCTTCATGTTTACTTCTTCACTTCCCCCTTTGTCGTGAGTGCCTTCCTTCATCTTTATCCTTCTCTTCATTTCCCTCTTCCTCTAACTCGTGTACATCGTACAAGGATGGAAATTCTGAGCCTCACTATGCTCTTCATCATCCTCATCATCCTCCTTGTTGGCCTCCATGCTCTCTGTTTCTTTTGATTCCACCTTTTCTGTTACTCTTTTCTTCTTCCTAACTGGTGATTCCAATATAGGAGACTTTTCTTTTTCTTCTTCCCTAGGTGACTCCTTTCTCTCCGGTGACTCTTATTTCACAAGGGGCTTCTCTTTCTTTAGAACCTCTTCCTCAGGTGTCTTCTCTTTATCTTCTGCGGGGGACTTATTCCACCGTGCATAGGTGCTTGGTTTTGCACTCAACTCATGTGTGCCTACAGACTTCACTGTATGTGTACTTGGTGCCTTTTTCTTAAGGGCCTCCTCTCTCTCCCTTTTCCTTGGCGTGACCTTCTTCCTTATGGTGGGGTCTTCTAGGATAGAGACATCATTTTCAATGTAAGCATATTTCTCATACTCAGGCCTTATACACAGGTATACCCTTGTTGCGGTCTTCCCAGCAATAGGAAATGTCATTGGTTTTCAACATATGTATGTCATGGGAGACATACTTCTCCACATAGTCGTGATTCTTGGATATATCAATTTTATAGGTAGATCATGGTAATATTGGTCTACCATACTAAGGTCAAACCTTATCTTCTTTACCTCTTTGAATCGATTGACCTCGACCTTAAAGTATTGTGTTGTGAAGGAGAATGAAAATTTACACCAGGGACCCTTGGCACCATCTGTCAGAGTAAACCTTCCAATACAAAAATGTTGGTATATGGTGAATTCAGCCTCGTCTTGCAGTAAAATAGGTAACTGCTTGGGTATTCTCCATTAAGCTCTGATTGCATCACACATCCATTTATACCATTTTTCTAGGTGCACCTTGTGGGTAACCGTCATGGTGTCACAAGTGTATTGCTCAAATATTTTGGTAGGGGAAGGGTTCTCATCTGGGTATTCCCAAACAAATTTATCTGGCCCATCGGGCACTCCAATCTTCAAAAATACAATGGTAAGGAGGACATTACCAAACATGATCTTTTCTCCATCACACATGATATTGATGATTTATTATGCTATGAAAGCCAATAGGTTATAGATGGTCCCCTATAAGATCTTATGGAAAACATTCAACAAAGCCTTGTTGATTTGTGTCCATCTCTCCTGCCCATTCAGCTTTGTGACCAAACGTGTGGCTATCCTCATTACAGGGTCAGAAATCATAGAGATGTTGAAGTATGTGCAACCCTTCTTATAGTCATAAGCTTCAATGATCTTCTTAATGGCCTCCTTATCGTCCAAGTCATCATCAAATGATTATCCTTCATAGATAAGACTGGTAAACTTAGAAATCAGTTGGGGAGTTATTCGCATCCTTCGTCCTATGAAGTAGAAGTGGTCTTCATGTACACACAACATTAACCACTGGTATAGTCACTCAGGTTTTCCGAAATAGGGAAACTCATAGAGTTGTAATAACCTAACCTTCTCCATTTTCACCTTTACCTCATCATCGTAGATAAGCATTCCATCTGGTGTCCTCTTGTCTATAAGGAAAACCAGTTCCAATTCCATCTCATTCTTTGTGGTGCTCATTCGATGGTTATAGTCACTCACGGCCATCTTTCTAACATGAGACACCCATTATTTTCCAAGTAATATGTCATCTGGATATTACATCTCCATGTACCATTCTTCATTGAAACTGGTGGAAATGACTTGTTTCCCCTTTCCCTCACCCTTCTTTGGTGAAACATTTGTTGCTTTCCTTGGTGCCATTTCTCTGTCGGGTCACTAAAAGAAAGTCCTTTCTCCTAATCCTAGCTCTACTCAACTATGAGGCTCCACTCCTTTGTGAAAATCCCCTCAATCATGTGCCCTAGCTGCGGAACCCTAACCTAGAAAACCTTTTTCCACAAGACAGTGTAATCACTCGCGGGATTCTTCCACACAACCTTCTCCGCTCATACCCATGTACTCTTTTTCCACTCTGGCTTGCTGATCAAACTAGCTATGCACACAAATATTAAAAACCCTTTTTCACAAAATTTTTCTTCAAGGATGCCCTAGTTCATGAGAGCTCTTTAGATAACACAAATACAAGGTAAACAATAATGCACCCCAACCTTCTACTTATAGCTTTTTTTTTTTTCTCATAATAAATGCCATGCCACCTACCAGTGTAATCTTGCAATAAAGGCAAATTTTTCCTAATGCCAACCTTCAGTGCTTCCCCCCCCCATGCCCAATCCTGTGTAAAAACTTCTACAACCTTCTAGCATGTAAAACCCTTACTGATTGAAGATCCTTACGCGTGTGCTTTCAGTGCATAAGGCACTTCTTCTATCCTTATCTTGATTTTTGACATCACCTACCTCATGTTGTTCCTATGCTTCTCACCCTTGTACGTGGTTTTTGTAAAGCCTCCCTGACACCAAACTCCTCATGTTCACCTTTTCTATGTGTGCTCTTCCAAACTATGTGCTTTTGATCCTTCAACCCGGGCCATCGAAGCACAACTTCTAATACCAAGCTTCTAGTACTTGTCACATCACTTCACCCCACACAAAAATAGATGTGCGGTCCTCTGTGCATAGTTTTTTTTGAAATTGTAAGTGGATACTAGTGCACAAATGCACACAACACAAAGCAATGAGAAAGGGAAACACAAAGAAAGGAAACTGCAACAAAGAAAAACCTAGGCTAACTAGCAATATTGCCTTATTTACAAACACAAAGAAGACTTATTTATAGTAGGGCTTCAACCTACTCCCATTGAAATGGCCTAGTAATTGTGTTCCATCCAGCACTTGTAACTAGAAAGCACCTGAATCAAGAATATAGGATACAATGTATGGGCCCATCCAATGGAATTTTAATTTCATAGGATGCAACAGAAACTTGGAATCATACAATAGAACCATCTTCCCAACCTCAAACTATTTGTTCTTGATGTGTCTATCATGTCATGCCTTCTGCCTAGATTTTTCTATTTTCTGACTCCATCGAGAAATAGCCCACCTCTCATCTAACTACATTAACTTATCAATCCTCTCCTCAAGCACTTGTTCATCATCTAATCCTCATTGCACACGCTATACAGCAATGATGGTAACATGAATTCAATAGGTAACACTGCTTCCATGCCAAACACCAATTGAAAAGGTGTGGCCTTGTTCAATATTTTATAAGTAGTCCGGTATGACCATAACAATAACAAAAATTTATCATCCCAATCCTTTCTTCCCACATCACAAATCTTGGTTAACGTGTGATTCAAAATTTTGTTAAATGCCTCAGTAGTCCCATTAGCTTGTGGGTGATGAGGGGTAGTATTGTGGTGGGCTACCATGAATTTCGCCAAAAAAATCCTAACTGTCTCATTCAAGAAATGAGTACCCCTATCACTTGTTAAACTAACGAGACACCCATATCTGTTGATTATGTTTTCCCACAAGAACCTAGCTATTGTTATCATTGTGCAATCCCTTGTAGGCACCACTTCTTCCCACCTTGTAAGATAATATGTGCATGTAATGATATAGTGCAAACTTTTCCTTCACGCGGCTGGGGAAATAGGGCCTACGAAGTCAATTTCCCACTTCTCGAACAATTTTGCATTGGAAATTGGTCTTAATGGAATTTCATCTCTTTTCCTTGGTTTACCAAGGCACTGGCAGTGGTTACAAGCCTTGCAATACTTGATACAATCCTTATAAACCATTTCCCACCAAAAAATTGCTAGAAGGATCTTGCGTGGAGTTGCATTCCTTGCATAGTGTCCTCCTGCAATTCCACCAAGTGTTTCCTCCATGACTGCAATGCTTTCATGATCTAACATGCACCGGCACAAAACCTCATTGCGGCCTAGCTTGTATAAGTCTCCACTAATTAACATGTAGGGTGCAACGCATATGGCTAACTTCTTCCTTTCCAAAGTCTTCATTCCCTCCAGTGTCAAACCCATCTTGTGAAATACAAAATATCTTTCAAGTCAGAGGGTGCACATCGTAATCTAAATAGTTGTGCATCTAGCATTATATCCTCAATACTCTACGCATCCTCCCCTGAGTCAATCCTTGATAAATGGTCAGGTCCTAAATTACTCTTACCTGGTTTCACAACAACCATAAACTCAAATTCTTGAAACAACAGGACCCACCGATATATGCACCCTTGTAAAATGGGATGGTTTACCAAGTACTTCAATGCCATGTGGTCCATGTAGAATGTAAAGGGTGTTTCCAATAATATACTGCCTGAATTTTTGTAGTGCGTAGATCATTGACAATGCTTCGTGCTTAGTAGTAGTATAGTTCTATGTTCGATTGGGAGTTAGCTTTCTACTAGAAAAACACAAGGGGTGGTCAATAACTCCCTCTCCAGGTTGTGCTAAGATTTCCCCAATCACCATCCCTAAAGCATCAACATGTACATGGAATGGCTTATCCCAAGAAGGAAAGTGTAATATGGGTACAGTGATAAGCTTATTCTTCAGTGTATCAAATTCTGTTTTCTACGCCTCTCCCTAGTGAAATGCACTTTGATGTTTTAGAAACTTTTCCAATGGTGCAGTGATCTTGGCATACCCCCTAATAAATTTCTGGTAATACCCCATATGCCCAAGGAATCCATGCACTGTGCTCTAGCTGGTAGGTTCCCCCAATCCCACAATAACAGAAACTTTGGCAGGATCCACCAACAAGCCTTCCTTACATATGATATGCCCCAAAAGGGTTCCAAATGGAGTAGTGAAAACACATTTCTTAATGTTGAGGGATATCCTCAACTGCCAACATATTTCAAACATCAGCCTCAGATTGTCACAATGATCCCTCACTAATCCATATACCGTCCAATCATCAAGGTAGACTTGAAGAAACTTATGGATGAAGTCTTGAAATTCCTGCACCACAATGCACAAAAATATAGTAGGTGCGTTCTTCAGTCCAAAAGGCATGACTATGTAGGCAAATATTCCCCATTCAGTGGTAAAAGTTGTCTTTTCTTGGTCCTCCTTTGCAATTCTACCTGATGATATCCCGAGAATCCATCTGTGAAAGAATAGATCTCACACCTCGACTACTCCTTCTAGGATCTCCTCAGTGAAAGGGGTTGGAAAAGGGTCAATAACACATACCACATTCAAATCCCTGTAATCAACACAAATCCTTATCCTCCCATCCTTCTTAATGTTGATGACCATCGGACTTATCCATTTTGATTCCTCAATGGCCTCAATGATGCCTGATGTGATCATCTTGTCAATATCCTCCTTGACTTTGATGCAAAGATTCAGATTCATTCGATAAGGTCTCTTCCAAATTGGGTGCACACCTTCCTTTAACTTTATTTTCATTTCTCCCAAGGAGTGGTGAACTCCTTTAAGCTCGTGGTACCCACATGGAAATAAGTCCTGAAACTCACGCAACAGATCGATGATCTTCAAAACCTCCTTTTATATCCAGTAATCTCTAATAGTATCCTCCTTAGGTTCGGCCTCTGAACCAATGTTAACCTTATTGGTTTTCAGGGGTTCATGGTAGGTGCGTGCTTTCTCATCAACACTATCCATAACTTTGTTCATACCCATAGTATGGTTAACATCCAAATTTTCCACTTCTTCACCATCGATCACATAGACCAATTTTCCTTTCTCTTTTTCCATGCATGTGTGCTCAAGCTATATCTCCTCTGATTCTTCCTCATCAAATTGTGCTTCTAAGCTAGGTTCACCTACTAATTCTAGTATTATATCCTCTATCATGGCACTATCTCCCATAGGCACTTAAATACCTGCAACCTCTCATCCATCGATGGCTTAGTACTCTTGATATTCAAAAGCTTGAAGGAGGTTAGCCGTCAACTCCTGCCAATTTCCTATCTGATGGCGCATCTCTGAGTGAATGTACCATGTGCATGTGCAGCCTTGTAAGGTGGAGTACAACTTATGCACCCATAAATAAGGTGGCAAGGCTTCCGTGCCTTCCATCTAGGCCTTCTCACATGCTTGGACATGAAATGAGGCGGGTTCCTTCCCATGATAATTTTGTATGATAGTAGGTGCATTGCTTCAGAAAAACCTAACAGAGAATGCAATTCTCACTTCACACCACTCTAGAAGGTTATCATGATGGGTCACCTACCAATGTGCTATGGTCCCAAGAAAGGTATAGCTAAGCATCCTTCTCCTTTTGATCTCACATCTCCATTGGGTCTCCATTTCTTGCAGGAAAACATCAGGGTTGGCTCCCCCAAAATAACTTGGCAACTTCTTTCTTCCTAGGTGCTTGACTGAGCGTGCCTTTGTTACTCTCATCATAGAGCCTCTTAACTTCCTTCCGACCAACTCATATGTCCCGTGCGCCCAATTTTCACATGCCACACTAGTTGTATCACTTATAGATTGAGCGTCTTCCCACTGAATAATGCCCTCCTTTTTTGGTTGCACAACTTTAGGGTTCTAGATAGTACATATGTAAATTCTATCTAGGTCTTCCTCTCCTAAAGGCTCAATATAGGGTGCTGAACTTCCCATCCATCAAAGGAATGATAACACATTCCTCTTTGTTCTCAAAACTTATATACCCCTTATTAAAATTGTAAGTCAGCATTGTTCTTATAGCACCAGGGCACCCAAGTAGTGCTGGAAAGTTGTCTCAACCTCAGCAAGCAGCTAAGACTTCGAAGTCTCTTAGTGAATTTCACCCCTTGGATAGTGATAACAACATCCTTTAAAACACCAATGAGCATTTCCTTTGTCTTATTGGCCATATACAACACATTTGAAGATGGTTGTAATGGGGGCCTTCCCATTTGATTCCAGGTGTCTAGGGTGAGAACATTGACTTCCACCCATGTCAATCAAAATATTTCTTAGGATCCATCCATCAACAACTGCATTTAAGGTAATCTCCTTATCATATTCAAGGCTGTGGGGAGGAAGGTTAGCATGCAAAACCTGCCTCTTGCACTCTGCTCCAATGCTTGGTATCTTATCCCTCAACCATTCTCCTAATAGAGGAATGATATTCTCTTGGCAACATCTTACAAACCTCTTTGATATCATCTATATCTGACTGAGGGACCTCAACACTTTTCTTCTTCCCTAACTTCCTGGATTGCTCCTTTAGACATTGAATTTCCCCTTGAAGACTCTTGATTACGTCCATGGTCTCTTGATAGAATTCCTTCTGATGGGTAGGGTCTGGATACTTCCCATACATCACCTCTTCTCTTGTAATTAGTGGTATCTACTTTGGTATATCCCTAGCATGTGCAGCCTCAGCTTGCATCATCACCAATACAGGTTCTAATTTTGACTCATGCACCACCTTCGCATCCACTATGATTCTACTTTCTTAACACTTACCATCTCAGGCGCCCTTGTATTTTTAATTGTTGTTAGCTCATATGTTCAAATAGCTCTGGGCACTCCTCATACTTATGCTTCTTCCCACACCAAGAGCATTGTAGTAGGTCAGGACATTTGTGCTTATAATGCTTTGTGGACCCATAGTTATAACAAGTTCCATGAGGGAATTCACCTCTTCTGCCTCTGTAATTTCCATGGCCTCTAAATCCTCCCAAAATCTTCTTCCATGAGCTCCTCCATCTGTGCATCCTTCATAGTGATGACCATCATCCTTGGAATTTTTTGATACATTGGTCTGGCGCACACCAATATCAATGGCATCATGTATCTGGTCAATTAATCTACAATCCTTGGTTTCATGAGTAGTAGAGGTGTAAATCTTGCAATAGCAAGACACATTCTTATGGATCACGCGTTAGTAGTAGCAGACACCTACTTGCATCATGATCTCCGTGGAAAATCTCACAGTCTACCATCATGGCGCTGTACCAATCTCTAAGGACAATTGTCCTTTGTATGCCCCTCTACCTCACAATCCGTGCACCATAGGCCACTGTGAGTCTCATGGGCTGAGTTCACAGATAGCTTCTCTAGCTGCTTTTCCATTACATAAATCTGAGCTTCAAGAAAAGGACTAACACTGGTATCCATGCTTCCTATGGCCTTGGCACACAGGGAAGCCTCCAAGGCCTCACGTGGGTCTATGAAAGTGCTCTCCTGAAAGGTGTTATTAGTCCTCCAATGAACCATTGAGCATGTTGAGAAGGATGAATATCATAAGATAGTTTTGATAAGAGAGTCTTAAAACACACATCATACTCCCACACACTCTCTACCATACCTTGTTGAATCTCCTTCAGCATGCTAATGCTCTTCTGTTCAAACTCAGGAATATGGAATTCAGCTAAGAAGGCATTACATAGTGTGGTATAATCTACTACTATCTAGTGGGGGTCATACTTCTGGTACCAACTATGCATGCGCCCTTGCAATGTTGTTGCAAACTGACTTTCCTTCCATTCCAGGGTAGTGATCCCCTTCACTTGTCATAGCATCTCACATTTTTTAACATGCTCTATAGCATCCTCAACACCTTTATAATCTGGTAGATGAAAATACATTTCAAAAAATACTTGTTGAGGTGGTTGAGGCCCTTTTCTACCTGATCCAGAACCTTGATTCCCTCTGATATTACCTCCACCACTAGATCCACTAGATCCACTAGCACCTGTCCCTCCTAACCCACCAGATCCTCTAGATCCACCAGGTCCACTAGGTCTGCTAGTTCCTATTCCACCTGACCCACCAGATCCACCTCTCATAGCTAGTAAAGGTCCTGAAGTGGTCGTGTCTTGTGTCCCCACTATCGCACTAAACTATGCACCAACAGTCTGTGATATTTCACCGCTACCAGATGTGTGTCATGCGCCGCTTCTAGACGTGATACCCAAGATTTGTGTACCTGTACTTTTCCCAAATTTCACTCCAGACAATATACCTTCAAACACAGGAAATGATTGTGCAACCATAAATGTACCAAATGAAAAGTTATACCACCTAGGTGTTGATCGGTTACTTCCACCAATACCAACTGGGTTAGTAATACTTATCTCTAGATTTGGAAAACTAAAATCCAAGGGTTGGTCACTAGGTGGATTCAGATGTGCACCGATGAATCTCCTTTCTCCAAGTGACGAGCTCTCATCAGAAGATGAAGGGGTCTCTCTCCCACACTTTCCAAGATGGGGTAGCACAGACTGCTCAGGCTCCACGTCCTCCGCGTGAACCTCAATTCCTTCCCACAACATCTACCTCCATAAATCCATCACTCCTGTAAATTTTTGTTGTCTATCTAACTCCCTTTCATGAGCTTCATTATACTTGAGTAATCTCTCTTCCCTCTCCTTTTCATCCGCAAGGTCTGCCATCCTCCTCCACTCTAGCTTCCTCACCCAGTGCTCAGAAGAAGCTTAACATGTCATAGGAAATGCTTCCAAACTCAACGTAATGATCAGGATCTTTATAGATAAATGGATAGCACACAAGAACTATCCTCTTGGTTCCCTCAAGAACTCAAACTCAGCAATCTCTGGACAAGGAATACATAGAAATCACATACTCTAAGGTGTAACTCATCAACACTCTACTCCACCAATGATCAACAACACGTGTCCAAGTCAGATCAGCATCATGTAGTCTCTGATACTCATCTTGGGTCCATACACGAGGTCTATAGTACCATCTTGATCTAGATGCATACGCTGAGAGCCATTCATACAACTCCACTGGAAAACAACAAAATAAGGTCTCATACAACTCATGATACAGATGTTCTTCTACCCATTTACATGCATTAAACTTGGGTCCAATACTAGATCTCTGAGAAAACTCATTCTCGTTACTTTTAAGCCATGCTTTGACATTGTCCAAGGTCAAGTGCTCTATCATCACGCACCATTCTCACAATAGCTTCAAAAAGAGGTCCCAACAATGGAACCAAGATGTAGTCATTTACTTACCCTTAATGTTTCTTTCTAACCCCAAGTGCACTGGCCTATCACCCAGCAGGAGTTGGGCGCTCACCTAAGGCATGCACGGGTGTCGAGCCCCTCTTTTATGTGAGATTTTTGAGAAGGTTCTGCCATTAATGGAGGATTATTTGCATAAGAAAAAGTACATTCACTTACTTAAAAAGGTAGAAGATGCAACTAACAGATCTACACATTAATGCATCACAGAAGCTAAATAACATTGTAAGAAGTATAATAAACTAGATATGAGCCATGATAAGTCATATAACATGAGGGTTTACACCCATAAACAAGTTATACAGAACGAACCCACATATATATTGATTTAAAAGAGTTCTAGTAGCCACATTACAGTCAAAAGGGTCATCTCAGACCATATATATTAAATGACAAAGAATTTTCTCCTGCAAACCTTCCTAGATATGAGATCCTAACTATACTTTTTCCCATTTTATCCCTTGTTACAGATCCTATTACCCATACATATGCTTATGGCATCCCTTACAACCCTCTAGCACTAAGTTCTCTAAACCCTAGCATTATTGCAGCACTTCATTACTCTATGTATTTCTACCTAAGTGTCATGTTTATCTCTCATCTCCTCTTCATGTCTCTATCTCCAAATAAGCTTGATAATTTATTTATATAAGATCAGCACCCACCACCATGCCTTCTCTAAGCACAGATTGTGTGCCAAGTGTTGATGTGGTCCTCTATATGAGAATGTTTATCCCTTTGCAAACACTCCACTCTCTATAATGATGTCTTCTGGGAATATTCCTTGTGGGGAATATCCTTTTCTTGACCTCCAAGGTTTAAGGATGGAACCTTATCCACTCATCACTCCTATTTAGGTCCTCACGATTTTCCTCAAATGCCCCTAGAAATCCAAATATGGCTAAGTCCTTTAAACCCATGTTTTGCCTCCCATGCATGCACCCTAGTTTCACTTAAACCCTTCTTAAACCCCTTTTTCATGTGTTCTTTCCACTGAGTGCCCTTATTCTCACTGGTCCTTCTCACACACGCCTCTTGGTACTTAGCCAATATTTAGGGTTTACTGACATATAAATCAGGGATCAGATCATTACTTGGGAAAATAGGGGTTATACGTAGATTCATTCCAAATCTCACCTACTTAGTTAACCCAATAAACAATCTATTACAGAAATATAACACCATCGAATAGACTTGAGAATTCCATGAAACATTTAAATTTTTCAAGCACTTCAAATTATCATGAATCCATCAATCACTTCCTATTATCTCCTCCCACTCTCATGGATCCACAATTTGATAAACCACTTATTCTTTATCTACGTGTGACTAACATTTCATTGGCTTGCATGCTTTCTCAAGAAGATGGTGATAAAAAAGAGTGGGTTGTGTAGTGTATCATTCATGTGGTTTTGGACTATGAAACATGATATTCCTAGGTTGAAAAGGAATGTCTCACCATAGTTTTCACTACTAAATGCATAATACATCATGTGCTAAATCAATATATTAGGGTGATCATCAAATCTTAAGGACTTCACACATTTTAATGCAACCAGCCCTTTCTAAAAGGGTCAAGCATTTTATCACACTCCTTGGATAATTTGAGTTGACTTATGTTAATGAAAAATAAGTCAAGGGTCAAATAGACATTGTTTGGCTAGCCAAACTCCCTTGGATTCAAAATATTTAATGGAAGTTGAGCTACCTGGTGAGTTAATTTGATACATAGACAATCTTGATTTCATTTCGTCTCCTTAGTATATGGATATAGTCACCTACATCATCAAATGCACTTACCTAAAAATAGTAATTCTCGGTAAAGATGGTGCCTCTGTGTCCTTCCAGCGAAATACATGATTTTAGATATGGTCTTTTATAGGAGATCCTTCGACAACATGCTCCTTCACTGTATAAATGAGGAATAGTATAAATGTGTCTTATTCTAGTGTCATGATGAAGTTTGTTGTAATTAATTTGGTGGCCACACAACAACCCACTAAATTCATAGAATGGGTTGTTTTTGGCCCACTCTCAAAAATGATGTAATTGAGTATGTTTGAAAATGTTCCAATTGTTAGGAATTTGTGCACATTATATATGTTTTGACGTAAGAACTTCAATCCATCATTACGCCATAGCACTTTTCTATGTGGGGACTCAACCTAATTGGAAAATTAACCCCCATTTCTATGGATGGGCACAAGTTTATCATTACTGCAACTAGGTATTTTACAAAATGGGAAGAGGCCATACCTCTTACCATCATCACCAATTCAGTCATAGGAAAGTTCATTCTAAATCAAATTATTTATATATTTGGATTCCCACAAGTCATTATCTCTGAAAATGGGAGCTCCTTCAAGAATCCAGATATGTAGGAACCATGGAAGAAGTTTTCTATCTCACACCACACCACATCTCTTTACTACCCTCAGGCCAACACAGTCTAAAGTGATAACCAAAACACTAAAGTCCATTGTTCTTAAAATATTCAAAAACAACAAAATGGATTGACATTTATAGCTATATCATGCATTATGGGTTTATCGAACTAGCATACACACATCTATAGGTTTTATTTCCTTTTCACTAGTCTTTGGATTTGAGGTTGTTCTTCTATTGGAAGTTCAAATTCTTAGCCTATAAGTCTCTCTCCAAGGTCTCCTAGACAAATATGGATACATGGAAGAAAACCTAGTTACTTTAGAAATTTTAGATGAAAATATTCCCAAAGCTCATCTGTGAGCATCCTATTCAAGTTAGTGATATTGTGCTTTTCCAGGATAGTTGGACAGATAAGAAGACTTGAAAGGGATGCAGGTTTTAACCAAACTGGTTATGACCTTACTTAGTCACTGAGGAGTTTAATAATGGGGCTTTTTACCTATATACTCTCAAAGGTAGGATTTTAGTGATTCATTCAACTTAATTCATCTCAAACAATATTATGTTTAGTGTCATGTTTTGAACTTCCCTTTGTATTTTTCAATTGCATTTTATATAGTCTCACCTCACCTTGTTTATACATGAAAAAGTTGTTTAGATTTGAGGTTTAGTCTACCTTTTCCATGATGCTTCTTCATCCTTCATCTGGCATCAAATCACTTACCATTCTATTAGGTCATTACTATTTTTTTATTGTCTCCACAATGTAGCTTTATTTTTTAGTCATCTAGCTTTATAACTCCCTTTTTCCCTAGCAAACCTTAGTCAGAAATAGGGATCTCGCTTTGTGTGTGTTTTTATAGGCTTGTTAATGACACACTTCCCTACATCTCTCTCTCTTCAAATATGAAACATTGGCATATCTAATCCCTTAAAATATTTCTCACCTGTTTTGGCCTTTGGTGATGAGCCGTTGTATCTTACCGGTAATATGGGGTTGGTACATGAAAGAAATATTTCACTTCACTCTCAAGGAAAGAGAAAGAAAAAAGATAAATTAAAACAAAAGTAATACATATAGAAAAAGAGAGAGTTGTTGTTAGCATATCCA
The DNA here is from genome assembly GCA_019776745.2 of Taxus chinensis. Lineage (NCBI taxonomy): Eukaryota > Viridiplantae > Streptophyta > Pinopsida > Cupressales > Taxaceae > Taxus > Taxus chinensis. The sequence goes on from CM034151.1 coordinate 370,936,142, forward strand.
CCATGTTACTCAACCTTGACGATCTTTAGTAATGAGCCCACTCGTCTTCATGGTCCTATGAGGTAAACATTCAAGGGTAAAGCCATCACCCATGTCTAGCCTTTAGTGATGTGCCCATGCATCTTCTAGGTCACATGAGGTTATACATGGGATGTCTCATTCAAAATAAAATAAGGTATATGCTAAAAGAGAAATAAATCATGAAGCAGTGAGAGTTTCCAAATCCTAGAGAAAAGCTATTTGTTTGTAATCAAGAAGAGAGTGATAATCCCCATTTCCCCATTGCATCATGATTGGCTATTGAAAGGTTAAAATTTATATGTCTACATTGAGTCACCATTTTTTTGTCCTCTAATATTTTCCTAATCCTATCGCAATTACTATTCAGTCAGCTACTTAGGTTTATTTATTTACAGGCATTTCTTCTCTCTCCTTTCACCACGATCATCATACCTACCTTCAGTTGTGGTGTCTATCACTTTATTTCCTCATTTTAATAGAATTTTATGTAGAATAATATGTTTTTATCTTACCTGCAAAATAATTAGTTAGCATATATATGTATCTCATTCATTACATCATAATACGTAGTAGTCTACTAAAGAAAAAAATTATTACACATCCACTGGGTTATCCACTAGGCTACATAGATCCACAAATAAGAAAAAACAACTAAAACATATATAATTAAAGGATTCCCATATCACCATGTAGTCATACGTATTTTATGTGTGTGTGTGTGTGTCTCAATTAAATTTTTATACAATCATTCATGGCATTTACACTAAGCCGTAAGTGTGGTATCAAAATAAAAATGTATTAAAAAAATGGGGCCTACAGGAGCCTCCATGTGCAATATATATCAAAATTTCTAGTATAAATACTGATGTGACCCTCTAACCAAATGATGTAGAGGACTCTTGGTCCTCCATTTTTGAGACCTTGTTGTGGAATGACGAGGACTTCTTATCATTCTCCTATGGTGAGACCCACTCACCTAAGGCATTGGCGTCATCTATGTTTGTGTCCTCTTACTCAAATAGGATCCATGTCTACCCAAATGCACATACATCACCTCTCTCAAAGTAAGAAACTAAGTCTCTAATTACCAAGAGTTTTGCCCCATGGTACACGATGAAAAATACATTTGTATGTGACCAAATTCTCTGAGGAATCCTAGGATCTACCTTCAACTCATTACCTGGGTATTCCACAAAATTGAGGAAAACATGGTGACTAGAGTGTTTTGTATCAACTACCCGCCAGTCACCAATAGTCTCTGTACACACACACACACACACATAGACACACACACACACACACACACACACACACACACACACACACACACACACACACACACACACACACACACACACACACACACCACACACACACACACACCACACACACACACACACACACACACACACACAATCATAGAGTCAGAAAATCTCTCCAAAAAAAATCAGCTAACCACTAAATGTAATGAATTAACTAATGCTAGTAGTAACAAGTAGTATTCTAAATAAAAAAGAGTGTGAATATAAAACAAATAAAAAAGTACCTACCTCGATCCCTCACCTGCCACTTTGGGTCTGACCTAGAATTAGAAAGATCATAATTATCATCCTCATCCTCTCAAATTGACCCTTCCCACTAACTAGCCTCTCTTTACCCATCCAACCCCTCACAATGACTGACTGATGCACAATCTATATAGAAATTGGTTCCTAACAATGCCTTACTATTGTTGGTCACTGACCTAATGTCTATCCTAGTGGTAGCACTAGCAGTGTTATATCTCTCCCTCATCCTTCCCTCTAATTATCCAATGTTTCCCCACCTAGGTTGGCGACAATAGGGACTCCATCTGTCAAAGGGGTCCACTATAACTAGCCCAAATGAACTTCCCATCACTCACACGTACCATAGTACATGACTAGTATATCTAGGAGTGCAACATCCAACAGTTTCCCAAACTCTTGTGGCACCCTATTAACCAGATGGACCTCAATATATCCTGATCAATCCTTGACCTACCCTATGAGGGAATAGGCCATTAGTGAATCACCCTCTCCAAGCCAAGAAAGTCACATCGCTAAGTATGATTTTGTAATCATGTTCACATTTATCAAGGTCATAGCTAATTTAGGATTATCTCTGAATGGCGACATGTTCCCCCAATGATGTACTATGATATATCTAAGCATGTATACTAGAACTATACTAGCATATTTCTTGAACCTCTCATACACCTAGCTCACAACTAGTGTCGGCAAACTCAAGGGCTAGCTACCCAACCTCATCACCCTGTAAAAATCCCTATAAGTATGAGATAAGTTATCATATTCCCAATTGAACCTATGATCATGCTCCTCCATCTCCTTGACAGTGGGAGCCCAATATCACGAGACATGTTTTGTGCCTTTTTCTCTCACCACTCAAGAAAATAAATTATCAATAGTCACTTTGTAGAAATTCAGAATGCGAGCATTCTGAACCATCATCAATCTAAATCCATGTTTAGATCCACCAAGTTCCTAGACATCACCAAAATAATTGGCCCATTCTAAGGTTTGGGAAACTCTCATAGAAGAAAACATTGTAACCTCTCTCCTTGTGACTGAGAGACTTTTGAACCTGTATACATCCTCGAGAGTGATGTTCCACCCTCATGCAACTAATGAAAATCATAAGGTGTTCCAGTCTACATCCCAGTAAGTGAGAATGTTACACAAGATATTACTCATGGGAGTAACCAAAGGGGTCTTAGTTAGCCTTATGAGCCCTGAGATAGTCAACAAAATAGTCTCTTGTGGAGATAGATGGCCTATTACAACCTGCAACCAGTCATTCTCTCTATCTCTACTCCATCTGACATATCCACCCTAAAAAACACTCAAAACACCAAAAAAGGGAATTTATAATCTAGAAAAATCAAAAAAATTGACTTCCAAACAAAAAATAACTTTTCAACTACTTATTGCATAGTTTTTGCCTCTTACTGGTGGTGATTACATTTTCACAACTGACAACTATGACAACATCACAATGATTATGTCTTTGACATTGTTGAACATTTAACCGTAAGTGCCAATTTTACACACACCGTGGCAGTTATGTGTCTAATATTGAAAGACGTGTAATTACTCATGGTGATAATGCTCCCACCATGATAGTTACATCATCATTGATCTGCATAGAACAATAGTTCTATGTCATGAGTGGAAATTCCACCTTGTCACTTCCAAAAATAGAAAAACTAACTAAAACTACTCAGAAACCCAACCAAAATCAATTTTTTAGATTTTCCTAACCTAGCCCTCCTACCTAACACTCTACACTAATTTCATGACAAATAATGTCCTGAAATAGTAGATAAGGGAAAACAAGCATTTCCCCCCCAAAACATAAAAAGGTGTAGAACTCACCTGTCGTCCTGTCATACCCATTGTTGTTGTCATCATGTTTCTTTCACCATCTCGTAGTCTGTATTCATTTGCTAAATGGTCACCAACTCTCTAGAGCTTGAAAAATTATATTCTATCTCGCGTTAATGATATCCAAATTTAATTTTTTTAATATACAGGAGTTAATTTTGGCCAAATTTTGAAAAATGATATTTTTATTTATTTTAGCTATTGTATGTTATTCTAGATTCCACAAAAAAAATTAGATTTTCCCTTTCCTTATTCCTCATTTTAGTTTATTGTTGTGTAGTTTTTTTTCAGACATTATGCAAGTCACGTGTTCGCAGGTGGAAAAGGTATATTTCCAACCCCACTCAAATTGTTAGTCCTCTCATTTAATTTTGATTATGTAGTTTTTTCCCACTTAATATTGATATAATGCCCATGATTTCATTTTGATTCATCTTATAAGAGGACATGAGTTGTGTTTGGCTTCACTACGCTATAAGGTAATATAGGTAATTTTTCAGTGACTTTTGGTTCTTAGTGCTTACTTATCGTTAATCACACCCTAGCCAACTCATGAAAAGGGTTGTTTTCCTAAGAGGGTAATTTGTATGGACCCCGTTTTTCATGATGTCAACGTAAAAATACACAATCATGATGACAAGGATCTTAAAAAACAAAGCAAAATGTTTTAGAATTCTCAAGACCACCTAATTAAGTAAAATAGATTATTCTAGTGTAATATAAATGCTATAGGAACAGTAAATAGTTGAATAAATGAAACAATAAAATACTGAAATACAACCCAAGAAATCTAAGCAATGAAATGTAAAACCCTAATATGTCAAGAGGGTTAAGAAGGCCTTAGTTAATTAGATGATGCCTCTAGATTGTGTCGCAGTGGATACCAGATGAACATGAGGAGGAAGTCTTCACACAGGAGCCTGAGAAAATGTAGATCTGAATGATTTCACTAGACTGGGGCACTTGGGGAAGGATAGGGGTGCCTATGGTTGCTCTAGTATGAATTCTACATGCCTTAATCTAAGTAAATTCTCTAAAAACCTCTTTTGATGTGTCACAAGATGTTCACCTATGTTCGCTTCATGTCGCATGAAAGTCACTACACTTATCCATATGTCTGTAAACCTATAATGAATAATCACCTCTAAAACCCTAGAAAAAGTATCAAAACCCTAAAAAAGAAAGATGTATATGAAGGGGTCAGACTATCCTTAGTAGCCATAATGGTGGACTTACTAATTGAGTGTTACACTACATTTCAGACCTAATGTGATTCTAGGTGTGCTTGTGTGTGTGGAGTTGTGCCCTAGGTGCTCTTGTGTCACTCGCACTTTGTGAGTAACAAAAAAATAACTAGATGTAGAATGTAATAAATGTGTGTATGGAAACAATAGACTCCCATCCTATGAAGTTTGATGCAAAAAAACAGCCTTAGATGGATGCAAATGGAGCTATAAATGCCTTGGATGGATGCACTCTTAGGTGGTGATAATAGATGTTTAGTGCTTGGTCCCTCATTATGGTCACATAAGTTTATATTTATATGGTTCTCTTGCTCTAATTTCATAATTAACCCCGAAAAGGCCAACACCAAAAATATAAAAAGCTCAAACGGCTAGAAAGTGCCCAAAAATTTAGAGGAACGTGAAAAGAGGATCAAGGTGCCCAGAGGGGACCAGGGCACCCCGGTCAGAAATGGGGAAAAAGGAGCATAATAATAAAAACTGGGAAAGTATGGGTGCAAGATCAAGAGTAACAACAGAAAACAAATCAAGATGGTCAAATACATGGGTTAATTAGTACTCTTTTTCACTTAAAAACCATATGAATAGTAGTAAGAGACCGGGACTAAATAATTACCCAAAGTGTGTGATTTTGTGTCTATATTTCCCTCACTTTATGTCGGTGAGTAGAATGTCTGGTAACATAAAGTAGATAGAGATGCATACATGATATCCATGTAGATTGATGTAAAAATCATGTCGAGGGACTAGACAAAGCATGGAGTGAAAGAAAGGTGGAGCATGGAAATTAAATATGTAAAAGTATAAAAGTGATGAGAGTGAACCTAGGGTGGAAGCACGTGTGTAGATGCAAATGTGTGTGGTATACCTGCATGGTTAGTATCATGTGTGTGATGTACCCGCTACATGTGTGATGTTGATTGCTTTCTTCTTATACGAAAGGACCTGCAAAAGAGTAGACAATCGAGTAATCAAATACGCATGTATATGTGTAATTTGTAAAAATGCATGTATATATGTAAAAGCATGTAAAGAAAGTATGAAAATTAAAAAGGAACATGTGCACCTAATCCATGATGAGAAAAAGGGTGTATAAAGGATCTTTTAAATGTTGTGTGAGTTTTTTGGGCAATCTCACACCATTGGATGAAGAAGTGTAGGGAGGAAAGTTTGATTTATCCCCCAACTTGTAACTTCTTCCCGACAACTAAAGAGATCTCTATATTTTTCTAGTTTTTTGGGTGATTCGATGCCACTAGCTGAAGTGGTGTAGAGAGAAAGGTATGGTTTATCCTCTAACCTGTAATTACTACCCATAATGCTAAGGACAATCTACCTTGTAAAATTCACTGTGTGTGGATTTTTTTAGACTGGTCTGAACTCACTTGTTGTGTAACCCATTATGTCATGGACAAAAACTGAAAACTGAACTGTATCGGTATTATGTGTAAACCCAAATGATTCACCCCCTCTTTGGGGACGCATGTGACATCGCAGATAGGAAAATTTGGCCCAAAAGAGGACTAACCGTTGATACTATGTCCTACGGGGGGAGGGGATGTGCTTGGTAAAAACCAAGGCACGTGTAAACAAGGTGGCTATAAAAGAATTATTAGTACAAACAATCATGCATGTAGAGTAAGCTACGTAGACAATGTGTAAGAAAATAATGTAAACACCCAAAAAGACCATGTAGGCCGCATAAAGTGGGTTGAAAATAAGGGAAATCACTCATGATGTTGCAAGACGCTCAAGGCTACAATGGCCACAAATAAACAAATGTGCACACAAGACAAAGGGAAAATCCCACAAACAAGAGAAAATAATAGTAGATAGTGTAACAAACAAGTATGGAAGCAAGTATCCCTGCATAACAAATGTTGCACATGAAGCACCCGTTAGCATGTTAGAAAGATAAATGGTATTTCAAATCATGTATAAACCAAGAAAGTAATGTGTTATGAAAAAAAATGAAACAATAGTACCTATAGCGTACTAATGTGGATGACCCTAGAAACCGTTGTGGGACTGGTACTAGGTCCAAGCATCCATGTTGTGTGTAAGAGATCTATATAGTCTGCTATCACAACTAGAAAAGAAATTGAATGTGCATGTGTGTATGGTAAAAGTAATGACATACAAGATATATGTCTAGCATGTGTAATAAAGTGTACATGTAAAATCATGAGTAAGTAAGAGTAAGTGCAACCATGAAATGTAGTATGTTGTGGGTGGATGGAATGGAATACAAAGTGAGTGATAAGAGTCGTGTAACCCAAAGTGAATGGAATTGTATGCACTGAGGTTCATTTAGTAGCCCACGTTATAACCACAAAAATCCCAAGGCGCGTTGGCACTTCACTCAGCCTTTTAATTAAGTTCTCACCTGAAGCATGCAAGGGTATTAGGTCCCTTTTTAGTGAAGCTTTCTCAAGATGTTATCATGATTGAATGTATATTTCAGATCTGTAACAAATAAACAAGTATTCCATTGTGTATTATCCAGATCTAGTTCTTAACCATATGGAGGAATAACTAAACAATTACTATAATCAGATTTACCATACAAGATCCATGCTCAATTACATCCAACACCAATATCCAGCCAATAAGATCCATTATATTAAATAATGCAAAACACATAAGCTTGCATACATATAATAGAGTCACCATAGTCATGCACACTAACGAACTCATAGGATAACACTACAATAATATTCACTCTCTCTAAACCATTCAAATCAATACATATTTAGAGGGGTAGGGATTTGACCTTTACCACCCATGCTACTTCAAAAAAAGGCTATATGCTAACAATATTATCCAAATGCCCTTACATGAGAGTACAAAAGCATGAAAGTGCGCTAATAATATATCACCTACTAATACAAAGGTAGTACAATCCTATTATTATCTCCAAAAATCTACATGGCGCTTGATCTTCTACTAATCCCAAAATATCCTTTAAATGGTCTTCAATTCTCCTAGAGGATGTGCTCTTCACTCTACGTCCAAAATTAGCCCCAATCTACAAAACGGATCAGTCCTGATTTCAAACTGTTCTAGGCATTCCCTATTTTTCTATACTTCTATGCACTCATGTCGCACCCTGTGTCTGCATGCCCAATCCTTCCTATGCTTTCATACTTAAGTTTTATTTCATCAGCTCAACATTACCCCACATTAATTTCATTTCCACCCCGGGGTAACGGGTAATCACAACTTATCTCTCCAAGAATAATGAATAAAGAATGAAAGAATAAATAAATTTCTTGCACAAAAAGAATATAGAGGCTACTTGGTGCCTTTCTCTTCTACAGGAAGGATTAACTTTGGATATTCATTCTTGATCTCTTCCTCTAAATCATTCCAATCACTCATCACTTTATTTGTTTTATCTGGAATGTCTACAACTATGGCTTCCAACTCATCAAGAGTCATCTTTTCTCCTTCATTTTGTATGACCTTGAGAATATTAGCCATACTTGAGACCATTCCCTCCATTATATCCATCCTCCCTATGATGAGCTTCCCAATTTATTTTATTCGCTCCTTATGTGGGACTCGGGAAGCTTCAAGCATCATCGCACTTTTCTTCTACTAGTGTAATTATCTCTACGCGCTTGAGTGTTTCATTCATTGCTACCTGAAGGACTTCATCCTATTCTACCATAGTATTTTTCTTTATTATCACATCCGGTGCCATGCACGTAGTCAATGTCAAGTCTACTTTCTTAAGCTCATCCTTCAAAATTTGTAAAATGGACTCATAACCTGTAATTTTCCTTACAATTGTGGCCTTGGCCCTTGCTTCCTCTTCTGCAACATCCTTAGGTGTGGGCATACGAATGGGCCCTTCTTCCATTACCATACGAAAAAGTGCACGCACATAATGCATCATAGATGGAAACTTTTGTGGCAAGTCCTTCTCAAAATGCGGCCTCTTTTCCAAAATTTCATCTACAACCTCCTCCACCATACTCTGTAATACCTCATCCTTGGCTTCAACTTACACCTTCTCAGTTGCTAAGCACTTAATATATGTTTCTTTGTCCTTTTTATCTTCGACACAGTGATCTGATAGTTTTCACTTTGTCAATATTCCTGCCCACAACCTCAACAGATGTATTTGTTAAGGCATTTCTTACCTATTCATTAGACATGACAGGGGGCTTGACATTCACATGCCTGGAATGGGGCCCTTTCTTCATTCTGCATGAAACACAATATTCCTCACACACTTCAAAATCAGGATCATCCATATGAGTTTGCATAGTCCAAGATAATTTTTTGCATGTGTGTGTGTTTGCCATGTCTACATCCATGAGTTCCCATCCATACAAATCCTTAGGCTCCAAAGTGCTTTGTAACCACATGCCTATAAGTTTACTTGTGTCATCCACATAGCCAACTGTAGGAGTCTCATAATCTTCTTTGTTATTTTCCTTCCCTAATCATCTCCCTTTTGTAATCTAGGCACCTGTATCCAATACCATGTCCTCACCTGACTGTGTAGTATGGGGCACTCCTGATGGCTTACCCTTATCTTCACCTATCTCCAAGCCATCTTTCCCATTGAGTATGTTTTTCCCCTTCATCTCCTCTTCATCTTTCTTCACCTCCTCATCTTGAGGATCTTTAGTATCCTTAGTCATAACTGAAGTGTTGGTCATGTTGTCTTCATATTTTTCCTCCTCTTCCTTTTTCTGAGGAATATACCTATGCCTCTTCTTCTTCTCAGGTTTTTCCTTCTTAGGAGAAGTCCTTGGTGACCTTCTAGGGGGTTTTGTAGGTCCCATGCCCTGAGTCCTTGTCCTTCTGTAGTACCCTCTTATACTGAGGTTCCTCAGGAGTCTGGTCCAGGTCTACCTCCAGCGTGCCTATCTCCAACACTTCATCCTCTTTCTGTAGTGGAGGGGTTACCTCATGTGCTCACTTTTCTCTCCAATAGTGGGTTGTCTTCTACCCCTATGCTCCAAACCACCACTTTCTTCCTGTAATTCTTCTTCCTCTCCTTCTTCTTCCACAAGGGGTGAGGTTGGTTCCTCATCTGCCAAAGTTCAAACTGTATGCTTCCCCTTGGGTGGGCCAGGAAGTTTGAACTCATTCTCCACATATTTCCCATTCTCCAACCTGGGATTGAGTTGGATATATAAAAGGGCTACCCCATTCTCACCAATTTCCAAACTCATAGCCTTCATGCTAATATCATCTGAAATTAACCTCTCAATATATACAGACTTACTTGGATAAATGTAAGTCTTTCTAAGTGTGTGGTAGTCAGTAGTCTACCTTATCAACATGAAATCAACCAGCGTACGCATGAAAACCTATGTATAGATGCCTATAAGTAACATGCGGTGAAGGAATAAGGGAGCTTACACCAAGGGCTCCACTTCATGTCCTTCATCCAAAGTGTGCAATACAAAAGTGTTGGTATACTGCAAACTATAGTTACTTTCCTAATACCGAAGGTAACTCCTTGGGTATTCTCCATTCCTCCTCAAATGCTGTGCATAGTTGCTCATACCACATTTCTACCCTCTTTTTAAATGGTCCACTCATTATTCCATCTCAAGTATATTTATCAAATCGCTCTGCAAGATATTTCTTCTCTATAGGATACTTCCATATTTTATCCTTTGGCCCATCAGGCACCCCAATTTCTACAAAGACAAGTGATAAAAGGATCACGCTGAAACTAATATTCTCACCTCCATGCGCTTCCTCAATGATGGTTTCAGCAATGAAACTAGCCAAGTTGTAAGTTACCCCTTCATTCATTTCTTTTTTATGTGTAGCCACAAGGTATTTACCTACGACCACCACTCCTGGTTATTTAACTTTGTGAGGAGGTGCGTTGCTACTGGACCACTGGATACTTTTTTAATTTATCAATATCCATTTGCATGCCCTCCCTTAGGTAACCCAACCTTCCTTATTTCCATTATTACCTCTTTATCTATGAGGTCGCTGCTTACTTCAGTGCCCAAACTCCTAAGTCCTGTCAAACTCCCAATCAGGGGAGCGGTGATCCTCATCTAACACCAGAAAAAATAGAAAAAGTCCTCATGGACTCTACTCATCAACCACTAGTATAATTTTTCTAGTTTTCCAAAATAAGGGAGTTCATACAACTATAAAACTCCTACCTTTGCCAAAAATTTTTGCCCACATCATCATACATGACCATGTCATCCGTTATTCTCTTATTAATCTTCACAACCAATAACTTATCTAGTTCATACTTATTATCCTTTGTTCTGTGATTGTAATCACTCACCTTACACTGGTGAACGTGTGAATCCCAATCGCGACCCATGTAAACCCCTTCTGAGTATTGCATTTTACAAAACCTACTTTCAGGGGCATCCTCCACTTCAATTTCAACCTCCTTTTACTTCTTTCCCCCTTGTCACCACTCCAGGTGCTCTTTTTGGTACCATTTAATAACTATAAAGGTGTGATCTTTTACCTGATTCAAGCTCTGCAACTCAACTCTGCATGCCCTATCTCAAAAACTAGCACTGTGTGCCCTAGCTCAAATCCTGAACCCTAATAGTCAATTTTCTTCCTCACATGCCTTTATTCACTCAAACACCTTCTCTAATGGAGCATCAATCAACCCTAGTGTGTAAATATGACAACTTTAACTGGTTTGTAGCTCTCCACACTTCACAACTCATCTCGCTAGCTCACTCATCAACTCACTTGAATGCTCTTGAATTCAAAGGTGGAAATGATTTCACAACACGTCCTTATATAGTTTTTCAAAAAAAATCCACATTTATTTCTCTCCACCTACCACTATACTCAGCATTAATTTGGTGTTTCTTCAATTATTCACTCTGCTTGTTTCTGCACCACAGTCATAACCTTCTGGTGCACCTTCTACTTCTTAGCCACAGACCTCCTTTCACACGTCCTCATGTGCCGAAGTACTTCACCACTACACCTTTCACTAAGTATTTTTCACTACTGCAGCCTACCTCATGTTACACTATGCATCCATTTATCCATATGTGGTCTTTCAATCATGAGAAATCTTTCTCTATCCGCACCTTTCCTTTGAGCACTTACACAAAATCAAAATATCTCTATGCATACCCATCTTCACATAATATTCAAACTTGGCAATGAACCCTGTATATATTCTACCCCACACTAAGGGTATGCATGGTCCTTTGTGCATGAAAACACTTAGATAGTAATCAGCTTCTGAGCGCAAGTGCACTTATTACACAAAACACTGAACTAAATTGACAAAGCATAACAATGATGAAGGAAACACATATAAAGGGAATGCATTAAGGAAATCTAATCTAAGTGGAAATATTACCTTATTACAAACACCAAGAAGACTTATTTATAGTAGGGCTTCAGCCTACTCCTGTTGAAGTAACCGGGCAACCGTGTTCCATCCTGTGCCTCTAACTAGCAAGCGCCTGAATCAAGTATATAAGTTATAACATACGGTCCCAACCAATGCACCTTAAGCTTTCCAAGGTGGCAGCAAAAACTTTGAATCATACAAAAGTACCATTTTCCCAACCTCAAGCTTCTTATCCTTGATGTGCCTATCATGGCATGCCTTCTATCTGGCCTTTTCTTGCTTCTGACTCCATATTTCTATAATGTGCCTTTCATCCAGCTGCATTAGTTTTTCAATACATTCTTCAAGTGCTTTCTCATTAGCCAAACCTCCTGTGTGTGCAATACATAGAGAAGGTAACATGAATTCCACTGGTAGAACAACCTCTATGCCAAACACCAACTGAAAGGGTGTTGCTTTATTCAACCTCTTGTAGGTTGTCATGTATGCCCAAAGTACAACAAAGACTTTATCATCCCAGTCTTTCCTTCCAACATCACAAATTTTGGTCAAGGTATGGCTCAATATCTTGTTGAAGGCCTCAACAGTTCCATTTTCTTGAGGATGATAGGGTGTTGTTTTATGGTGTGCAACCATAAATTCATCCAATAGTATCCTGATGGTCTCATTAAGAAAATGAGTACCCCTATCACTTGTTAAACTTAAAGGGCATCCATACCTGCTGATAATATTTTCCCACATCAACCTTACTTCCATAGCTGTTGTGTAATCCTTTGTAGGCGCCACTTCTTCCCACCTTGTAAGATAATTTGTACAAGTTATAATATAGCACGATCCAGTCCTGCATGTGGGTGGGGAAATAGGACCCACAAATTCAATTTCCCACTTTTCAAAAGGTTCTGCGCTAGCAATAGGCCTCAAAGGCATTTCATCTCTATGCCCAGGCTTTCCAAGGCATTGAAATTGGTCACATGCCTTACAATATTCTTTACAATCCTTGTATAATGTTTCCCACCATAGACTAGCTAATAGAATCTCGTGCGTGATAGCATCCCCTGTATAGTGTCCACCTGTAATACCGCCATGAGCCTCCTCCATAATTGCTTCCCGCTCATGCTCAAGTACACACCAAAAACTTCATCCCGACCTAGTTTGTATAAATCTCCACTGATCAACATGTAAGGCACAGTGTGAATGGCTAGTTGTTTCTTCTCTAAAGCCTTCATTCCTTCTAGCGCCACACCTATGCGTAAAAAGACAACAATATCCTCTAAGTCTAAGGGCACATGGTTTAATCTAAATAGTTGTGCATCTGACATTGTATCCTCAATGCTCTACATGTCCTCACCTGATTTAATCCTTGATAAATGATCTGGTCCAGAATTACTCTTTCCTGGCTTAACCACCATAGTAAAGTTAAACTCCTAAAATAACATAACCCAACAACGTATGTGCCCCTACAGAATAGGATTATTTACCAAGTACTTCAACACCATGTGGTCTGTATAAAATATGAAAGGTGTTGCCAACAAATACTGTCAAAACTTATGAAGCACGTAGATCATAGACAAGGCCTCACACTCTGTAGTTGTGTAATTTTGTTCTGCTAGAGTTAACTTCCTGCTCGCAAAGAAAATAGGATGATCAACAATCCCTTCTCTAGGCTGGGCTAATACCACACCAATGGCCATGCCAGAGGCATCTACATGAACATGAAAAGGCTTGGACCATGAAGGAAATCGCAGAATAGGTGTTGTAGTAAGCCTTTCCTTCAATGTCTCAAATGTGTGTTATTGTGCCTCACCCCAATAGAACTTACCTTTACCTTTCAATAATTCCTCTAAGGGTGCGGGGATCTTGGTATAACCTTTGATAAAAATCCTGTAATATCCTGTGTGCCCCAAGAATCACGTGCACCTCACTTTGGCTAGTAGGTTCCTCTAAGCCCAAAATAACAACAACCTTAGCAGGATCCACTAACAAGCCTTCCTTACAGATGATATGTCCCTAGAAAAATTCCAAAGGGTGTGGAAAACACACACTTCTTGATGTTTAAAGAGATGCTCAACTACCGAAATCTCTCAAACATGAGCCTTAAATTATCACAGTGATCCTTCACAAGCCCATAGACTGTCCAATCATCCAGATATACCTGTAAGAACTTATGAATAAAATCCTAGAACACTTGCACCAAAATGCATGAAAATAATATAAGCACATTCTTTAATCCAAAGGGCATAACTATGTATGCAAAACTTCCCCACTCAGTGGTGAAAGTTGTCTTCTCTTGATCCTCTTTAGCTATCCTCACCTGATGATATCCAAAAAATCCATCAGTGAAGGAGTAGATCTCACGCCCTGCAATGCCTTCCAAGATTTCTTCAGTAAATGGTGTGGGAAAGGGATCAATTACACATGCAACATTTAACTCCCTGTAATCCACACAAATTTTGATTCTTCCATCTTTATTTATATTGATCACCATAGGGCTAACCCATTCTAACTCCTCAATGGGCTCAATGATTCCATAATTCAACATCTTATCAATTTCTTCTTTCACCTTGATGTGCAGGTTAGGATTCATCCTGTAAGGCCTCTTCCTAATCAGGTGTGCACCTTCCTTTAGCTTGATCCTCATCTCACCCAAAGATTCATGTACCCCTTTCAATTCATGGTATCCTCTAGGAAACAAATCCTAGAATTCACGCAGTAGCTCAATTATCTTAAGAAACCTCAGAGTCAGACAAATAATCTCCAATGATGGCTTCCTTTGGTTCAGCATCCATTCCAATGTTGACCTTCTTAGTTTTCATGGATTCATGGTAGGCATGCACGCCTTCTCATCTTCACTGTCTAAGACCTCATGTGTACCCTTTGTATGCTCAATATCTAGGTTCTCCACTTCTTCATCATCCACTATATAGACCATCTTACCCTTTTCTCTTTCTAGGAAGGTGGGCACCAAGTTGTTCTAGCATCTGTTTCTTCCTCTTTCAAAAGCACCTCCAGGTCTGAATCACCTAACAACTCTTGAATCAGTTCCTCAACCTTTGCACTATCTCTTATAGTCAAGCACTTCATAACCTATAATGCCTCATTCACCATAGGTTTAGTGGAAAAATAGTCAAAGGTATGAATCATACATGTAGTCAGTTCTTGCCAATTTCCAGTCTCTCTATTCAACTCTACATAGACATACCAAGCACGAGCGCAACCCCGCAAGGTGAAATAGAGCTTGTGCACCCACAATGAAGGTGGTAAAGCTTCCTGCCCCTCTGTCTAGAGTCTCTCACATTGTTGAATATGGTGTTGAACATGATCATTACCATGAAATTCACATATCTGAGTAAGAGCATTATTCCTTAGAAATCTAGCAGATAAAGTGATCATCACCTCTTGCCACTCTAAAATATTATCCCTCTGAACCATCCACCAATGCGTTGTTGTCCCACACAGAGTATAAACTAGCATATTCCTTCTTTCCACCTGACATTCCCACTGAACTTCCATAGCAAGCAGGAATACCTCAGGATTCTCCTCACCAGTATACCTTGGTACCTGGTTATTGCCCAAGCACCTAACACAACGTGGCCTACTTACACGTGCAGCTACACTTCTCACTTTGCACCCAACCATTTCATAAGTGTCATGTGCCCAGTTGTCACATGCAACACTTGTTGTATCACTCATGGACTATGCATCATCCCACTGGAGAACTCCTTCCTTTGATGGCTCAAGCACTTCCGGATCTCTAATGGTGCACACATAAATTTGGTTCAAATTTTCTTCACTTAAGGGCTCTACATATGGTGCAACTTTTCCATCTGTCAAAGGAATGATCATGTGCTCCTCCTTGTTCTCAAAATTTATATACCCTTTGTTAAAGTGTGTATCAGTGTTGTTTTCATAACACCAAGGGTTCCTAAGTGGTACTGGAAAATTGTCTGCTTCTGCAAGCACCAAGACTACAAAGTCTCCAGTAAACTTGGACCCCTGTATAGTAATAGGCGCATCTTTTAAAACCCCAATTAGCATGGCCTTAGTCCTGTTTTCCATAAACAACACATTTGAAGATGGATGTAATGGTGGTCTCTGCATCTAAATCCATGCATCCAACATGAGTACATTCACTTCTGCACATGTATCAATCAGAATATTACTCAAAATCCAACCATCCACAACAACATTCAGAGTGATCTCCTTATCATAATCCAGGATATGAGGAGGGAGGTTAGCATGCAAAATATGCCTTTCATGCTCAATTCTAGAAAGCAGAGTATTTCCCTTTAACTAGTTCCCCAATAAAGGAATAATGTTCTCTTGTCGCAGCATCTTGCAAACCTCCTTTAGATCATCAACATTTGTTTGATGGAGCTCAGCTGCCTTCTTTTGTTCTAACTTCCGTGATTGTTCTTTCAAACATTGTATCTCACCCTATAAATTCCTAATCACCTCCATGGTTTCTTGATAAACCTCCTTCTGATGCATAGGGTCTGGATACTTTGCATGTAATACCTCCTCCTTAGTAATGGCAAGCTTCTATTTTGGAACTTCCCTAGCATGCGCAGCCCCAACGTGTGTAGTAATATTCACAGGTACCAACTCTGGATCTAGTGTTAACTTTAGCATCCACTGATATTTCGTGGAGAATTGTACTCTAACCATTCCTGTGCCCTTGTCTTGCTTGTGCTTCTTACTCAAGTGTTCATACAAGTCTAGGAATTCTTCATAGTTGTGGTTTTTTCTGCAAAAATAACAAATAATGTTCTGAGGGCATTCACACCTGTAATGATCAAGAGATCCACATGTATAACATGTTCCATGAGGGAAATCACTTCTTCCACCACCGTGACCTTGGCCTCTGAATCCTCCACGGTATCCTCGACCTCTACCATGGCCTCCTTCAGAATGCCCTTCATTGTGATCATGATCATGATGCTCACCTTTCTCCTTAGAGTTATTTGCAACGTTGGTTTGACGCACACCAGTATCAATGGCA
The DNA here is from genome assembly GCA_019776745.2 of Taxus chinensis. Taxonomy (NCBI): domain Eukaryota; kingdom Viridiplantae; phylum Streptophyta; class Pinopsida; order Cupressales; family Taxaceae; genus Taxus; species Taxus chinensis. The sequence goes on from CM034151.1 coordinate 370,953,161, forward strand.
TCATGGATCTGATCAATCAACCTGTAATTTTCAGTATCATGAGTGGTAGACCTACAAATCTTGTAGTAACAGGACACATTCTTCCTTATCATGCATTACAGCAATGGGCACCTACTTGAATCATGATCCAAGTGACAAATCTCGCAGTCCAGCAACATGGCACGCACTGACTTCCGAGGACAACTATCCTTAGTATGCCCTTCTACTTCACAATTTGTGCACCAAATTCCATTGTGCATCTCATGCGTTGAATTAGCTGATAATTTCTCTAACTGTTTAGCTATAGCTGTAATCTGGGCCTCTAGAAATGGGCTCACTCCTATGTCTACACTCCCGACCACCTCAGCATGCAGAGCTACTTCAAGTTCCTCACGTGGATCTATATAATTTTTATGTGAGAGTGCCCTCCTAAAAGGCATGATCAGTCCTCCAACGAACCATTGAGCATGTTGGCTCAAATTTATATCATAAGATAACTTAGACATAAGGGTTTTAAAATGTGCATCATACTCTCGTACACTCTCAGTTGTCCCCTACTTGATGTCTTTCAGCGTACCAATCCTCTTCTGCTCAAATTCAAGGGATATAAAACTCTTTCAAGAAAGCATCCCACAGTGCGGTATAATCTACACAAGTCTGGTCAGGGTCAAATTTTTTGTACCAACTATGCACGTGCCCTTATAATGTAGTTGTAAACTGGCTTTCCTTGTGCTCTAGAGTTGTAATCCCCTTCACACACCATAGTATCTCACACATATGTACGTGCTCAGTTGCATCTTCTATCCCTCTATATTATGGAAGATGAAGAGACATCTCCATATAAATATTTTGGGGCTGGTGCAGACCGTGCCCACCAGATCCAGAACCTGTATTTCCTCTTGTGTTTCCTCCACCTCCAGAACCACCAGATCCACTAGATCCCAAGCCACCTGACCCTCTTGATCCTCCTCCTGAAGTAGAAAATGAACCAGAAGATGCACTGCATTGTGTTCCAATGGTCATGCTAAACTGAACTCCCACTATCTGTGAAGTTGTGCTACTTCCAGATGTTATGCAATGTTTTGTGCCCATGTTTTGTGTTGATGACGTGCTAGAAAAGATACCTCCAACCAGACCTCCAAATAACATAGACAATGATTACACCACCATAGATGAATAAGCTATCTGATTCACTCCTAAACTTGACTGTAAATTAACTCTATCTACTGCAACTCTACTACCCACACTAGCATGCTTGTTGTTTATTGTCGTAGAACTTGGGAAACCAAATGCAAGGTTAGGTCACCAGGTAGGATCATATGCGCACCCGTGACTCTCAATATTTCTTCAAATGAACCTTCATCCAAAATCCGAGATGGTTCTCTACCATGCTTTCCCAAATGGGGGAGTTCTAGATGCTCTAGATCCACGTCCTTTGTGTGAGCTCCAAATCCTTCATGAGCCATCTCCCTCCGCAACACCATTCTTTTCACAATCTCTCATTGCTTCTCCAAGTCCCTCTCATGCACTTCATTAAACTTAAGCCGCCTTTCTTCTCTTTTTCTCTCTGTCGCTCGATCTTCCATCCTTCAATACACCTGCTCCTACCCCTACGTGTGGTGGGGTTTAGCTAGCCATAGGTTTCTCTTCCAAATCCAGGGTCACAATCAAGATCTTAATTGCCAAAGGAATACCACGCAAATATGATCCTCTAGGTTCGTGCATAAATTGGAACTCAACAACCTCTGGACAAGAGTAAGTAGAAACTACATACTCCAAAATATAGCTATTCAGAACACCACAGAACCAATGATCCACAGCATGCATCCACATCAGTTCTACATCATACAAGACCTATAATTCCTCCTACGTCCAAAAAATCATGTGAAACCTCCAATTCCTCTTAGACGCATAAGCAACCAGCCACTCGTATAGCTCTATAGGAAAATGGTGAAGAAAGTCTCATACAACTCATCATACATATTTTGTTCAACCCATGTGCGTGCATTAAATTCAAGTCCAATGCTAAATCTGTGAGCATACTCTTCTTCCAAATCATCTAACCACTCTTCAATACTATCTAAGGTCAACCGGTACATCTTCATCATGCAACATCCTGCCAAACAACTGAAAAAGAGGTCCCGACAATGGAACCAAAATGTAGCCTAGTTTTTACCACCAAAAGCCCAAGGCGTTGGCACATCACTCAGCCTAAACTGAGTGCTCACCCAAAGTGTGCAAAGGTACCAGGTCCCTCTTTTATGAAGCTTGCTCAAGATGTTAGCATGATTTAATGTATATTTCAGATCCATAACATATAAACAAGTTTACAGTACATAAACCAAATCTAGATCTTAACCATATGGAGGAATAACTAAACAAGTACTATAATCAGATTTACCATACAAGATCCATGCTCAGTTACATCTAACACCAATATCCAGCCAATAAGATCCATTATATTAAATACTGCAAAACACAAAAGATTCTTACATACATATCAATGTCACCATAGTCATGCGTGCTAACAAACTCGCAACATAACACTACAATAACAGTTAACTCCTAAACCATGCAAATCAATACATATTTATAGGGGTGGGGACTTTCCCTTCATCGCCCATACACCTTTAAAAATAGGCTACATGCTAATAATATCCATGTGCCCGTACGTGAGATACGAAAGCATGCAAGCGCTAATAATAGATCACCTAGTAATAGAACTATAGTACAATCCTATTATTAGCTACAAAACTCTGCATGGCACTTGATCTTCTACTAATCCCAAAATAGCCTTCGTGTATTCTCCAAGTCTTCAAAAAAACGTGCTCTTCACTCCATGTCTAAAATTATCCCCAATCTACAAAACGGCTAAGTCCTGAATTTAAAATGTTCTGGGTGCACCCTTTTTTGTTATACTTCCACACACTCCTTCGTACCTTGTTTTAGCGCACCCACTTCTCCTACGCTTTCATACTTTAATTGTATTTCATCATCTCAACACATGTGTGATAAAGTGTATATGTAAAATCATGAGTACGCAAGATTAAGTGCTTCCATGAAATGCAGTATGTTGTGAGTGGATGGAATGGAATATAAAGTGAGTGATAGGAGGCACGTGACCCTAAGTGAATGGAATTGTGTGCACTAAGTTTCATTTAGTATTCCCCCCCCCCCCGCAGTCAAGAATGAACCATAAATGAGAGTGCATCATCGGGAAATGGTCAAAGCATGTGTTGAGTGTAACACTTTGTGTTGAATGCGTAGTGATGACATGCGGCATAGAGATGAGATGTGTGTGACGATGTAGCCTAATCATGTATTATGACAAGAGGATTGGTGGAGTAATGATTTATTCTAAAGCGTATATCACTAAATGATGATCAGAATAGGTGATGATGATGCTAAAAGAAGTGATGATGTAGATTATGGTGTATACCACTACAAGATGAATAGAAGGAGTGGTGATGTAGCCTAAATCATATACCGCTAAATGATGCTAGCGAAATTGATGATGTAGCCTATCATGAGATGAGACTAGAAGAAGTGACCTTGTATCCTAAATCATATATCACTAAAAGATGATTGAGAGCATGAGGATGTAGCTTACAGTGTATACTACTAAATGATGTTAGAATAAGTAACCTTGTAGCCTGAAGTGTCTATCACTAATCTAGTAACATCATAGGAGAAAGAGTGTGAATGATTGAATGTGTGAGTGTGATGTCATCCAATTGTGATGTATACCCTCAACATTCTAGTATGGACCGTGAGACTAGATTGCATCATAGGGTAATGAGTACATCCCACATGTGTAGTGTGTAGTGTGTAGTGTGTATAGGATACCCTCAATAGTCAAATGTGAACTGAAGCATAGGAGTGCATCATTGGGTAATGTCGATGTAGAAAGGTATGCTAAGATGTAGGCGCTAGTAGGTAAGTGTGTAACAATGAAAGTGTAAGGAGAATGACGATGTTAGGGGGAAAGATATAGATGTAATGCCCCCAAGTGTAGGTTGATGAATGTATTATCTGATGAAATTGAAGGGATAATGTCCTCCACTCGATGAAGGCGTTTGATCATGCTCTAAGAGTGGTGGTATAATAAATAAACATTATGCAGGTGAGTGAACTCTATGTGCATGTGATGGATGATCATATGACGAGTGGGTAGGTGGAACAAAATTCATAGGTGATGGAGACCGATGAGAAGTCGAGTGCGGAGGTGATGGACACCCGCATGGAATAAAACAAGGTGGATATTTATGCCGAGATGTTGTAACTGTGTGAGGAATGGGTCTATGCCGATGTGTAAGACTAACAGAGCGATGAGACTACATAGATGGTGTACGAGTAGGTGAACTAGGAGTAGATTTCACTTTAAGTAACATGGATTGTGATGTATTAGAAGAAGTAGGAGATGCGTTAACTGGTGTTGGAGGAGATAATGACCATGGAGTATGTGGAGGTAAATTGTTAATAGAAATGACATGATATGAAATAATTTGAGTCGTAAATGAGTTATAGAGATGATGGACTTAGACCTACGAATCTAATTGAGGCCTATAAGCATGTCATAATAGTCAACAATTTGTCCAACAAGGAAGGGTACAAGCATAGTAAGAGTTCCTACTATAACACAGAGTTTTACAACACCATAGGAATTTCTCATTGGATATGAAATTTGGGAACGCGGGTAACTGATAGCATCTAGAAGTGGAATAGAAGATGTGCTGATGTGCCAAGATGGATAAACTTTGGTATTATTTATGCAGACCGCTCTGATAGAGGCATTAATATGCAAATGATTAGAAGTAAAATTCACATGATAGTCATGATCATAGAAAGAAATGATCGATGGGGAAGTGTCAGTATGTGCCACCAAAAATTCAAGATCGCTTGATGCATGAGGAGGCACCGCGTGATATGCATGATTAGTTGAAGATTCAACTACTTTCTTGTCATGTTGTGGAAGAGGATTCTTAAATAGTTTGAGCTTATGATTTTCATTGACGGGAGAAGAGTCTGTAAGCTCTAGAAACTCAAAATATTTGCTATCGATAAAATCTTAGATGATGGTGTGAAGCTTGAGAAACCTATTCGTAGAGTGTCCCACACATCGGTGATAATCACATTTAAATTTTTTGTTGTAATTTCTTCCTTTTGGTCGCGATGGGTCTAACTCGGGGGGTAGAGAAAATTTAATAAGATTTATTTCAATAATTTTTTGTAATATGAGATGTGGAGTCATAGGGAATTTAGTGAATGTACATTGATGTGGGTGTGAAAGAAGCTCTTTAGTAGTAGCTACCATGTTGACAGTGATTTTAGTATTGGTTGGTTTGGTAGTAGATGTTTAAATGTTGACCTATTTTGAAAGTGAGTGGAGGATGATGCTTGTTCATGATATTTAAGATTGCCTATGGCTATAAGTTTGGTTTCAAAAAGCTTAAGAGTGTGAAAAAGTTGATCAAATGAAGGATATGTCTCAAAGATTACACTCTCCTGGAGAGGCGGTAGGAGACTTTGGAAAAACAAGTCCTAAATCTCAGAGTCCGCAAGCACATTTGACATCTTAGCTATGTTGTTCTTGTATCGCAAAACATAATTCGCTAAGTGTTCATTAGATCCTTGTTTAAGTTGCACTAGTTAGGCATATGAGATATTAGAGATGATGTTGATGGAGAAGTGAGTGAGAAAATCATCAACCAAATACGTGAAAGAAACTATTGAATGGATAGGTAGGTCATAAAACCAGTGCATCGCATAATCATGGAGACTACCAAGGGAAATTTTAGCCAAAAGGATATGATCATCCACAAAATCTAAACAAGCGACGTGGAATGCTCATAGATGCTCTTGTGGGTCACCATGCCCATTTAAAATGGGAAGCTTAGGGGTGAAAATTTTGGGAGGAAGCGGGTACATGGAGATAGCAGGTGCGAATGGATTATGTAGAAATAAAGTGGAGTCCAAAGATGGAGATGCACGGGAAGTAACTTATTGCAATTGACGAATTTGTGCTTAAAGGTCTTGATATAGGGTGGCTAAGTCTTACATCTACCATGTGTGAGAGACAAGAGGTGGTGTGAAGTGATTGGTGGGAGTAATCACAGAAATAGGGACAGTAGAAATGGGTGGTATAGTAGAAGCAGGTGGTTAAGTAGCCATGGAAGTGGAGATAGCCACGGAAGTAGTAAGCTCCTCCAAATTTATAGCTTCCTCTCAAGCAATGTGTAAGAGAAAGTCTAAATCTTGGGGATGCTCAAATATATTACCATAAAGGGATTTAAAATGTTCCTAAGTAAAATCGCCATGGTAAGATGATGATAATAGCATGTTATCAGCTAATTTTGGCTTCACAAAATTAATAAACGTGAAAATTTTAAAAAAATTCAAAAGTATTCTTTTGCATGCTTTATCACCCTCGTCGTGATCGTCTTGTTCTCGTGATCGTTTTGGTGTTCGTTTCATCCATTTCAGGTGAGAACTCCTCCCACCAGGTCACAAACTGCGTTAATAATTAATTAATTAATATTTAATTAATTTCTTACCCGTTTATTTAATAAAATTAATTTTATTGAAATTTGGGGGTTTTTTCATTAAATAAATATTTATTTAATATTTATTAAAAATCAATCAACAACTTTTTTTTATTGCCGGGGGAAATTAAAAATTCCACCTCCAATTGCCAGGAATGCCAAATTGGCCTTCTGCTCCCAGATTTCCCTTCCCTGGCAAAATCTTTTTTTTCCCCGCTTGTGGAATTTCTCCTGCTAACTACTAACCCAACTAGATGGCAAACTGGCAAAAAATCTCCAAATTTCCCACATGGGGAAATAAATGGGAATTGTCAGTCCGTTTTGCCATTGCCATGAGCAAACGATTGAGTTTTTTCTCATATTTCCATGGCAATTAATACCCACTACCCAAAGAAAGGGAAGTTGGTTATTTCAACGGAAGGAAAGAAGCAGTTACGCAGAAGTTTCTTTAATTCCCATAACTATTTATCTGTGAACTTGTTGGAAAAATTCATGCGAAGCTTTCCGATTTCCTCTTACTTCTTCTTATCTCCCCGAAAGTTTGCAGAGAAATATTTTTTTTCCAAAGATTCATTTTCATCACAGGTTTTGAAGGAGAAGAGTTTTCTACGCATTTATCCAAAGAAATCAAAGGAGCCAGTTGCTCACATGGGAAGAGAAAGAAAGTTGTCCACGCATGATAAAAAGAAAGGAACCCAAAAAAATAAAAGTTTCCAAATAACTAAGTTTCCAATCCAGCCAAAGAGAGCAAATTTCACGCATTCTTTTGAAGAAATTCCCATGCCAGCAAGCAAGGAAGGCCACATAGGGAGAAGAAATAAAAGTCCTAAGAAAAGCTAAGTTATACCTCCACGCGTGAGGATAAGAAGGGGTAGGTTTCACGTGAGACAAAAAGGGCAGTTGTTCACACATAGCATTGGCACACATAGTCGTCCAAAGAAGTTCCATGCATTTTCAATGAGAAATCAATCTAAAACACATTGTCTTATGCAGGCCATGTATTTACTTCTGCAGGTCATGTGTGAGAGGAGGAAAATACAAAAGCCAGCATAAGTCAAAAAGAAATAAAAAAATAAAGCTCACGTTTGTTGCAGGAAAACTTGTTCATGCATACTCCAAAGGATTATTGCTCACGCAGAAATAAAGAGACCAGCAAAATACCACACGTCAGGGGAAGGAAGGAGGAAGAAAATCAGTTGTCCATGTGATGGAAGAACAAAACAGCTCTCACACAGCCATTTCCACGCATTTGTAAAAGTAGGGAGCTCACATATATAAAAATAAAAAATAAAAAAACAGATTAAATAGATCATGCAATTGTTTCTACACCCAATAGCCATACACCGGTCAAAGGAAATGGTCACAAACATTTGTTAAAATTGTTTCTACAGAGGTCAAGGATCCATCACGCCCAAAGCAAGGTCCACGCATTCATTGGGCAGTCCAAGCACAACCACGCAGTTGAAAGGAGGAAATAGCAAACACATTGTTCATACATTTGTCGAAGGATAATAAAAAAAACATATTCACCAGGCAAATAAAAGAAAGGATTTTATATGCAAGGTAGAGATTATTTTCCACATATCAGTCCAAAATGCGTTACCGATATATATCAGCACAAAGAAAAATGAATTTAATGAAAAAAATGATAGATGCAGAAAGAACATGTCGCAGGTTGTATCTATCAAAGTAATCAACTCTAGAGCTTGATATCTCAAAGTTGGATGGTTTTCATGAAAAACCAATCATTGCCCATAATTTTAATCATGTTAAGGTTTTTACATACTTATTTACAAATGCACAACACCTCGTTTGATATTTTTCACGAGGCCAAATAAAACGCAATTCGTTTGATTTCGTCGCGCGCACAGTTTCAGCTTGTAGGAGGCCTACTTTGGGAATACGTATTTCGGGCCTGAATAATTGTCAAGAAGAATGGTTTGGTTCGTTTAATTATCCATAACTTCATGTACTCATTTATCAAAGTTCAAATTCACAGCACCTCGTTTGATATTTTTCACAAAGCCAAATAAAACACAGTTTGCTTGATTTCGTTGCGCGCGCAGTTTTCAACCTGTCAAGAAGACTGATTTTGAGGGTCGATATTTTGAACTCGGATGATCTTCAAGAGAAAAATATTGGTTCGTTGAATTCTACCCACATTCATATGCTCTCTTTCCAAGTTCTAGATTACTAGGGTAACGTTTGGTATTTTTCCCAGGCTAAAACCAAACAAGATTTTCGCAGTTTTACACCTGCATTTTCCTAGCAGTTTCAGAAGAGTCAGCTTTGACCTTTAAGATTTAACTGAAGAATTTAATTGGGAAAAAACCCCTGACATACAAATTTTTGGTACCTTAATAGACTCCCTCATTCAGTGAGAGCTTCTCATAACAAGATTTGCTATTTTTCCCAGGTAGTTTCAGAGGCAATTTGTTCAGTTTTAAAGTTTGAAAGTAATAGCTAGAAATCAGGTTTTTGTCACGTCTTCACAATGATGTCATCTTCAAATAAATTTGTTTTGTGGTATGAGTTCCAGGGCATTTTACCCATCTCGGAGCTCCATTCAAAGTATGAGACCATCATCAATACCAACCTGGGACACGTCGGCGTAAGCCGGTTCTGCGATCGCATCTCAACCAAAGGTGAATTAGAATTTTCCCAATGCTTGTCCCGACGTAGTCTCTCACGTGTGGCAGCCTTCTCAGTGTTCCTATAGAGTCCCGAATTGGTCGTCACTTGTACAAAGCACTATGACATCTGCACAGTGTGGCGATTCAACTACAGACAACTTTGAAGCGAAAGTGACCTCAACTTGTGAGCTCTCGGTCTCATTTCTGCGGTGTCAGAGCTTCTCGATAACACCAATGGGTCACATATGACTTCCTAATTATGCAGTATAGGTCGTATCTATTGGAAAAGTTCTCTTCTAATTCAAAATAAATGGTTATCGGTAGAGATCGATAATGGGAAAAGCTTGTCTACATCAATTGTCTTCACTTGATCGTTGTGGTGGATTTATTCATCGACAAACCAAGACCAATGAAAAGTGTGGTTGTATGGATCATCAAGCTAGGCCACATCATTCAAGCGTGTCCTTGTCAACTCTCAGTTAGTAGTGGGCATGATACTTCATCGACCAGTCTTAACATAGGACCGTTCTCGAATTGGATGATCGTGAGCGAATCAAAATGACAACACTTCGGGATGGTGACAAAGACGAAAGACATAACTCCAAGAAGTGAATTGTAATCTTGACTCTTTGAAGATATTCTTGATGTCAAAAGATCAAGAGCTAGATTCTGACAAGCCAAGGTGGTGTAATGACTACGATCTCGTGAAAAATGAAGAATTCGCCATAGAAAGGTATACATAGCATTTGGAGAATTGTGTGTAATTGTAAATGCAAATACGAATGAAGACAAAATTTCTCACGTCGAAATCCTACTCAAATGAATAGGTGGAGAAATTTCTCAAGTTTCAAGCTCAGCTCTCTTGTCATCTAAAGGATTATGGAGCACAATCAATGAGTTCATTCCCGTACGACCGAGATAGGCAGACTCTTAGCCCAATGGATAAGGCATTGATCCTAGGTGTCTTGGGGTTTCATAGGAGAGGTATTCGTAATTATGGGAGGCTTTAAGGAGTTGCATCAATCGTGCCACAATAATAATTGTATTCTCATGAATAAACCTGACAGTGATTCGGTAATCTCAAAACCCCTCTTATCATAATAATGGAAAATAAATCCAACTAATAACAATTAATCATCAATAAGTAAATATGATGAAGGACAATCAGTGTCTACCACGTGCCACCTCCAAATTCCAAATTTCATTTTGTTTAAATTCACTTCAATAAAGGTTGGGGGAAATGAACTCGCCATTTTCTTCACGCTTTTAGAGGTCCAGAATGTCAATTCGACCCAAATTTGGCAAATATGGAGAACTTGGAAAGCCGGATTGCATTTATAAAGATATCTTCAAAGAAAAGAAATGCATTTTGTAAGTAATTCTAGTCAAATTTGTTTTCTTTTTTTGTTGATGCCCGCTACAGGACCAAGAACACGACCTAGACTGGAAATTTGAGAGGATTTATGAGGTTCAATTTTATTTTCCAATATGCATTACTCCAACATTTGAGAATGTTTCTCTAGATGTAACGACATTCTAATTCAAATACTTGATGATTCTTGAATGTCCAATCCTACCACAGACCCCAGTAGTCCTCAATCCTTAGATACAAGGAGACATCATTACTAAGACAAACCATGGACTTTCAAGGAAGAAGAGGTTCTTGTGAATATATAGTTTTGACACATCACATCATAGCCTTCATTAGGCTTGATGACTACCCCTATATTTTTTAAGGCACTTTTGAAAGCATCCATGGGTTTATCATAGAAGGAATTATCAATGAATGGAAGGTCACTAAGACATAGGCCAACTGAATCCTATTTAAAACTAAACAAGAAAGATTTACTAGGCGATTGATAACTCCTTTGAGTTCTTATCCATACCCTTATTGCTATGTTTATTTTTCACAAGCATAATCAATGATGCTTCTAGGCATCAGACTAGGAAATATGGTCCTAATATTGTAATGGCCTCCTAGTCGAGTAGTCAGAAGCCATATTAGTCTCATTAATACTTAGTACTAATTACCAATGAAATCTAATTCTCCATCTTTCATTTTCTTTACTCATCTTCCACGTCATACTGAATAAATAATTTGACAGGGGAGCTTCCCTCTTCCACAGTGATACATTTAATATGAATATGATCCTCAAGAGGGGAGATGAACCTAGAAAGGTATCATTAAACCCTAAGCCCTAAACCCTAACCCTTAAACCCTAAATTCACTTCTAGAAATCTTGGGGGAAATGAACTTTCCATTTTCTTCACGCTTTTAGAGGTATAGAATGTCAATTCGACCCAAATTTGGAAAATATGGAGAACTTGGGAAGCCGAATTGCATTTATAAAGATAAGATCGAAGTGAAGGAATGCATTTCGTAAGTAATTCCAATCAAAATTATTTTATTTTTTTGTTGATACGGGCTAAAACTAGCCTTGTTATTGCATCCTGATAAAAACAAGTTCCCAAGAGCCAAGTGAGCTTTTAAACTTATCACACAAGCATGGGGAGTTCTCTCTGATAATACTAGAAAGGCTACCAATGATGCCATGAGAAAAAACCAACAAGGGCACAACCCCACCTTCCACCAACCGAATTCGAGAGGCACTTCCACTGCCATTATCATTTCCAACAATATAAATGGGAATAATTATTCAAGTGTGGATTCCTTTCCTAAAACTTCCATATTTGATGACCACAACCAGAACCAGAACTCAAAATAGAAACAGGGTCAGGAACACGACCTAGACCAGGACCTATACTGGTAATTTGAGAGGATTTATGAGGTTCAATTTTATTTTCCAAGATGCATTAATCCAATATTTGAGAAATTCTTCAGACACACGATGATTCCTGAATGTACAATCCTACCATAGACCCCAGTAGTCCTCGATCTTTGGATACATGGAGACATTCTTACTTGGCTTCCATTTATAATGATAGATATATTTGTAAATTCATGTTATGACCTCTGAATCTGTTTGCATTTCAAGTTGTTTGGAAATCACATCACTCCATTCACTAGGATTGATGACTACCCCTATCTTTTTTAAGGCACTTTTGAAATCATCCATGGGTTTATCATAGAAGGAATTATCAATTAATAAAATTTCACTAAGCCATAGGCCTACTGACTCCCACTCAGAACTAAACAAGAAATATTTACTAGGTGATTGATAACCCCTATGTGTTCTTAGCCATTCCCATTTTGTTATGTTTATTTTGTACAAGTAGACTCAATGATGGTTCTAGGCACAAGACTAGGAAATATGGTCCTAACATTTTCATATCCTCTTAGTCGAGTAGTCGGAAGCCATATTAGTCTTATTAATACTTAGTACTAATTACCCATGAAATATAATTCTACATATTTCATTTGCTTTTCTCATCTTCCACGTCATAGTGAATAACCGATTTGACAGGGGAGTTGCCCTCTTTGATGTTAATACACTGAATATGAATATGATCCTCAAGGGTTGACCCTCATCCAACCATAATACAAGTATGAACTCCTTTGTTGGTAATGTTACACGGTTAAGGGTTGAGTGTTTAGGGTTAAGGGTTGAGGTTTTAGGGTTTAAGGTTTATGGATTAGGGACTTTAGGGATCAATGTTCATGGTTTAGGGTTTAGTTTTTAGTGTTTAGGATTTAGGGTTTAGGGTTTAGTGTTTAGTGTTCATGGTTTAGGGCTAAGGGATAAATAATTAGAGTTTAGGGTTTAGAGCCTAGGGTTTAAGGTTTAGGTTTAGGTTTAGGTTTAGGGTTAATGGATTAATGTTTAGGGTTTACGGTTTACGGTTTAGGGTTTAGAGCCTAAGGTTTAAGGTTTAGGTTTTTGGGTTCAATGTTTAGGGTCCATTATTTAGGGTTTAGGACTCAGGGATTAGGGTTTAGGGAACAAACACTCTAATGGTATTGATCTTCTGCACTTGATCTTCAGTCTATAGTAGTGATTACAAAGTGAAAATTGCTCTTAATCTTCTACACTATAAGGATTGACAAACCTTTTATATTACACATCTCTTCCAAACATGTTTCTCCCCACATATACTTTCACTATTGAATGTTTCTTGATCTTTTGCATATAATAGTGCTATACATAACACTCTTGGAGCTCCAAATATTTCACAAGATATAGAAAAAAGGAGATAGTTGAATTAGGTAACATTTCTTTGTACCAAATTAATCTTGGATATATGACATCTCCCTCCTTCAAAATATCAGTAGATGAAAGGAATCAATTTGTTTTGACTCTCTTTGAATGTTATGCCTATGAAGCAAATGAACCCTTTTCAGTTGAATACTCTTTGTCGAACTCTGCTTTATTTGAGTTGGTTATTCATTGTTTTCCTCTATGAAATATTAATCTCTTCTTTTACCTAGCTATTTCATGTTCCTTCCATTCATTCATTTCCATTTCTTTCCTTCATTCCATTCCATCTCCCTCATTCACATTTCTTTCCATTGATGTTCCAAAACATCCCCCACGTATAATTTTGAATGTACATATGTAAATATAGTTTTGGTTTTCAATAAAGGCAGCCTCACCTTCATTGAGGAGGGACTTCATTCCCATACTGTTGCATGTCATTTGCATGCGTGTAATTCCATATGCTAACATTTTTTGGTGACTCTACTAGGGATTCAAGAATTGTTAACCAGTGCTTGGTTAAATCTTTATGACTATCCCCTCTGCACAAGCTCCAGTTCTTCAACCAAATCTTGTGGGCCTATGCACAAAGATGGGGAGCCAAAAAGTGGACACAAATCTGATTTTAAGCAAAACGCGAGTGCGTTTGGTTAAAGCGCGAGAGCATTCTGAATTATTAGGTTTGGTTGTAACCAAGCCTAAAATGTGAGCGTGTTATAGTGTGCTCGCGTTCCTATGTACGATGTAGTATATGTGGTTGAGGCATGATTCTATGTACAAAAAAAATGTTTTGGGGCCTTTTGGATTGGTTATTGATATTTATAGAGTTTTAGGATTCCATCATGTTCTTAGACAACTAAACCACCTATTTCACTCATCTAGTTTCTCAACATTCATCCAAAGGCTCCTCTCACTTTCATTTACCAAAATTGCCCTTACATTGCACAAGAACAAGGTTCATTGGGCTCTTCTTGGTTTGTCTACACTACAAACTCTTCAAGCAAGCTAAAATCATCCCTAAACACCCTTCTCAATCTCAAGGAGTTATGACAAGTTTGGTTAACATATAACCACTTGTATGGGGTTTTGTAGGAGAGGTATTCGTAATTATGGGAGGCTTTACGGAGTTGCATCAACTATGCCACAATAATAATTGTATTCTCATGAATAAAACTGATAGTGATTTGGTAATCTCAAAAACCCACTTATCATAATAATGGAAAATAAATCCAACTAATAACAATTAATCATTAATAAGTAAATCTGTGGAAGGAAAATCAGTGTCTACCACGTGCCACCTCTAAATTCCAAATTTCATTTCAATTAAATTCGCTTCAAGAAAGGTTGGGGGAAATGAACTCACCATTTTCTTCATGCTTTTAGAGGTCCAAAATGTCAATTCAACCCAAATTTGGCAAATATGGAGAACTTGGAAAGCCCCATTACATTTATAAAGATAAGCTCGAAGCAAAGGAATGCATTCCGTAAGTAATTCTAGTCAAATTTGTTTTCTTTTTTTTTTTATACCCGCTACAGGACCAGGAACACGACCTAGACTGGAAATTTGAGAGGATTTCTGAGGTTCAATTTTATTTTCCAAGATGCATTACTCCAATGTTTGAGAATGTTTCTCAAGATGCAACGACATTCCGATTCAGACGCTCGATGAGTTTTGAATGTCCAATCCTACCACAGACCCTAGTAGTCCTCGATCCTCAGATACAAGGAGACATCATTACTAAGAGAAACCAGGGACTTTCAAGGAAGAAGAGGTTTTTGTGAATATATAGTTTTGACACATCACATCACAGCCTTCATTAGGCTCTATGAATAGCCCTATCTTTTTGAAGGCACTTTTGAAAGCATCCATGGGTTTATCATAGAAGGAATTATTAATGAATGGAATATCACTAAGCCATAGGCCAACTGACTCCTATTGAGAACTAAACAAGAAATATTTTCTAGGTGATTGATAACTCCTTTGTGTTCTTAGCCATACCCCTATCGCTATGCTTATTTTGCACAAGTAGACTCAATGATGGTTCTAGGCATGAGAGTAGGAAATATGATCTTAATATTTTCATGGCCTCCTAGTCGAGTAGTCGGAAGCCATATTAGTCTTGTTAATACTTAGTACTAATTACCAATGAAATATAATTCTTTAGCTTTCATTTTTTTTACTTATCTTCCACATCATACTGAATAAACAATTTGACAGGGGAGCTTCCCTCTTCCATGGCAATACATTTAATATGAATATGATCCTCAAGAGGGGAGTTACACCTAGAAAGGTATCATTAAACCCTAAACCCTAACCCTTAAACCTTAAATTCTAAACCCTAAACCCTAAATACTAAATCGTAAACCTTAAACCCAGAGCCCTAAACCCTAAATCTTGAGCCATAAACCCTAAACACTAAACCCTTCACCCTAAACCCTGATCCCTAAACCCTGAGCCGTGAGCCCTAAACATTTATTTTTGTACATAAAAGCATGCCACAAACACATATACGTCATAACACTTTTAAATGCGAGCGTGTTTTAACGTGCTCGTGTTTCACCTTTTTTTGGGTTTCAAATTCCCAATCCATAGGCTTGGATTTGCCTTGGATTACCAAACCAAAGGTTTGGAATGTTTCTATGTGTTTAAAACTGTGTTTGACAAAAAAACATCAAAAATTCACGTGTGCACCCCAATATCTCATGCATTAAAACATAATATTCAAAAATAAATTCTACTATGATGTCAATCTCAGTTTGACCTTGATGACGATATAATTATTTCTAAAATTTGATTAGTTTAATGTTTTCATCCATATTTTCTTTTACTAGTGCCTAGTTTTCTTGCAAAAACCTATGCATACATTTTGGTGCACAATTTATGATTTTTTCATCCAAATTTTTTTAAAAATGGTTTTTTTCTAAACTCCATTCTACACGCACTCAAAAAAAAAACTAAAAAGTGAATTTTTTTCTCAAAGTTATGGGGGTGCACACACAAATATTTCATTTTCGGGATATGTTCACTTTGAAAATTAATAGAAAATTATACATTCATCCAAAAATTATGAAAAAATAATGGGACCTCGTACATGGTCTTAGCTAACTTTATACCAAAGGGATTTGAAAAAAAAAATTATATATATAACTAAAAAAATGGGGGTGCACACACAATAGGCTCTTATCTTTTTGACACAAAAATAGACATACTTTCTATGCGCACCACATTTGACCCTCTTAATCTCATCCATTTTCAAAAAATATTAGTAGTTTAGAAATTAGATTCTGAGATCTGTGGTACTTATTCTTATCACTTTGTCAAATTTTGAGCATAGGCATGCCGAATTATTCGATGAAATTCAGGTTTTACTGATTTTAGGAAAAAGGGTGTCCCTTTTTTACCCCCTTTTTGTCCCCCATCGTTGTGCACTTACCCTTGTGCCCAAAAAATATTTACAAGGAGACATTGTTTGCATCCTTCGGATAGTAGCTTGGGAAAACCACGAAAGCTTGCAGCAATTTGTGGTTGTCGATAAATCCATTGACAAAGAAATCTACATTGAAGACCTTAAAAGAAGAGCACCCGCAGTTTTGGCCAAAAGACCTCTTGGACATGTGTTGATCATTGTTCACCAATGCGGCCCTCTTCCACCAAGGAAATAATATGTATGAGTATTGTAGGTAACTCACCTATCTTGCAACCAAATCTTCTTTTTGCAAATACTCAAGAAGACATATCATTATATCTAAGGCAAGGTATTTGGGAAAATCACACGAGAAACTATCATTTTCATCTCGTCGCATCAGTAATAGATAACTAAGAACATCAAGCTACGATAATTGATAGAATCATCCTAGCACAAAAAGATCGAGAAAGAGAGCAAAGAGAAAAGGCAAGAGCTGATCGAAACATGCCAGTGATCTCTTCACTGTAGAGGTTTTAAACTGGCAAGAAGGAGGTTTACATGAGGAGATAAAGCTAAGGGTCAATCAGATCCCATTTTTGACTTTCAAGGAAAGTTTGGTTTCATGTTATCTCCTCCAAAGGGTAAAACTCCTCGTAGATCTATAAGCCTTGCATCAAGTCCTAAAAGAGAAAGCAAGAGAGGAATCACTAGAAGTCAAGCCCTTGTCCTTTATTATGTTGTTTTACCTTCACATACAACTTTTCTCAAAATGACTCAGAACGTACCATGGGGAAACGCCATTGGCCCATTTTCCTTACCAGCTCAACATGACCTCCCACGAGGGTCGAGGAAGATCCTTCCCAAGTTTGATGGAGATGGAAATACATCACCTAATGACCATATTTCCACCTTCTTCGATGCATGTGTAGTTTTGTCATTGGAATATGAAGATGTTGATATTCACCTCTTTGTTGAAACATTGCATGACGTTTCCACATATTGGTTTCATCATCTCTTGAATGGATGCATTACAAACTAGGATGATATGAAAACTAAGTTTGAAGCCTATTTCAAAATGACAAAATAAGAGCATGCCCTTTTATCCCAGCTATCTCAAGCGAAGAAAGAACCAACATAACTTGTGAGGAATTTCGTGGCCAAGTTCAACAAAATGGTGAACAAAGTTCCTACCAGAATCTGCCCAAACCCTGAGGGGAAAAAATGTTTCTTCATTAATGCACAATAACCAGAAGTGTGTTATCAATTGAGAAGAGCTAGAGTGGCTACTTTGGAACTTACTCAATCCTTGGCAATATAAATGAAGGATGACTTAATCATGACAGGAAAATTCAAGAAAACTTCCCTCAAGGGAAAGAGTCAAGAAATTCCCAATGCTTCCAAGACCATACTCACTAAGTTGGCTAATGATGTGCTAGCTTTGAAAAAGCAAGTTGCTCAAAGTAATAAACCTACTACTTACAAAGATATCCCAAGAAAAGGCTACGTTCCCAACAAATCCAAAATTGTAGGTGCTCCAATGAGGCCTACTATTGAAGCAGGTCCCGCAACTAACTCAAAGTGTGATGTTGTTGAAGAAAGTGATTATGAATTTGAGGTCATCGAAGTTGATGAAGAAGAGCCAGACTCTAGGACATCTGAACCTAAAGTCTAAAATCCTGAAGGAGAAAGTAATAATCATTTCTTCGAGTATCGTTCAGAAGAAGAAGACGAATATGAAGAAATTGTAGAAGATATGAATAGTCAATCCTTTTTTTGTCTTCACGCGTTCTCAGAAAAAGGAGCAGAGTACCACTAAGGTGGAAGATAAAAAGAGCTCTAAGGAAGTTCCTAAAGAATCTAAGACTAAAGAAACTTCAAAAGAATCCAAGAAAACTGAAATTCCTAAAGAGTCCAAGGTGACTAAGGTTTCCAAGGCTTTAAAAAACTATCCTAAAGAAAGGAGAACCTTTATCAAGTCAATCAGTTGATAAAACAGCTACGAAGAAAGTTCCTTCTTCCACATCATTATCGACCAAGCCTGAAGCAAAGGTCAAAAGTGTGCCATCATCAAGTTTGAAAGAACTAGTATCTGAGACATCAAGTATGATTATTTTTCCCAAATTTGATATCATTGATCATATCAATAATACAAAAATTTCCATGTCACAGGCAGAGTACTTGAATTCCAATAAGGATCAACTCGAGAAATTGGTCCATTTCATCAAAGGCGACTCTATTTTTCATTCTTCTAAGGGTATTTTGAAAAACTCCCAAAGACGAGAAGACTCAAAACCTTTTGGTGGCCACTATACCTTCAAATGAAAATATTGAACCTTTCTTTGTGTCCTTTCTAATCAATGGATGCAAATTAAGTAATTGCATTATAGATTATGGAGCCTTGGATAATGTGATGCCTACAAAAGTAGCACATGCTCTTGGGTTGACTTGTACAAGAACATTCGGATCTTGTTACTCCATGGAGACAAGACAAGTTCCTCTGATTGGGCAGATTAAAGACGCTCAAATGGTTTTAGCTCAATTTCCTCAAAAGAGAGTCAATGTAACCATTCTAGTTGTCAACATTCCTGCTTCATATGGTATTTTACTGAGAAGGAAATTTCGCAGAGCTCTAGGTGGTGAGATTCAAATGGATTGGTCTTATGTTATGATCCTTATCAATGGAGAAATGAAGAAGCTAATGTTGGAAACTCAAACAAAGTTCACAATAATGAAAACCGATGATCCCCACGCACAAGTGCTGTTTCAAAACTCAAGTATGGGTAATTACATGATGACTACAAAGGTTCATGCACCTGAGGTCACTTTCTAATATCCCAATGAGATCTAGACTCTTGATTTCGATGGAAGTTGTTGCTCGACGGGCTCTGGTGCAGGATTGGTGTTTATATCTCTAAATGGTATAATATTTCCTTTTTCTTACAAACTCCAATTTTCAAATACTAACAACACTACAAAATACGAGGCATTAATCCTTGGCCTCTAAGTTGCAGAAGAGAAAGGGATCAAAATTTTAAAAGTCTTCGGAGATGCAGAGTTGATCATGAAACAAGTTAAAAATCAGTTTCAAGTAAAGAATGATCATTTGAGACACTACAGAAATAAAGTGTGGGACGCGATAGAAACCTTTGATGCTTTTTCCATAGAATTTGTCCCTCATGAAAATAATGACAAAGTAGATTCCCTAGCAATTTCAACTTCATTGATGATCCCTCATTCAGAGTTTGATAAAAAAAAATACACCGTTCAAATGGTTTTTAGGCCAAATGTTCTTGACAATGTAGAAAATTGGCAAGTCTTCAATGATGATCAGCAAATTATTGCCTTCTTGGAAAAGAGGGATAATTTTGAATAGTTGTACTTTGAAGGAAGTGATTCTACATTTCACAAATTGATGACCTCGCCCATTCAAGAAGGAGTTGAGAATGAGGATCCTGACAATTGCATCATTCAACTCGAAGGAAATAAAATTCCAAAAGGATTGGTTTCACTTGAAGAAATTTTTGATAAACACGATAGGTTTATCAAAGAGAAAGAGCAGGCAGGACCTACAAATTCTGTTGACTATGAGCAAGTTGGCATTGGTACCAAAGATCAACCTCGCCTGGTCAACATTGGTAAGTGTTTCTCACCTGAGGAGAGAAATAAATTTGTAAGCCTCATTACCAAATATTATGACGTCTTGGCTTACTCATATGAAGACTTGAAGTCTTTCCAACCTAGGGAATGGAGCATGCCATACCATTAAAACTTGGTGCAACTCCATTCAGGAAAGAGCAAAGAAATTATAATACCAAGATATCAGGAACAATATTCCATGAGGTTCAAAAGATGTTAGGTGCACGAAAATTTTTTCTTATTCAACATTCAACTTAGATAGCTAATATTGTACTAGTTTGCAAGAAAATGGAGAAATTAGGATTTGTATGGATTTCCACAATCTTAATCAAGCTTCCTTAAAGGATAAATATCCACTGCCTATCATGGACCATATTTTGGAAGTATTAACTAGATCATAAATGCTATCCATGTTAGACAGTTTCTCTGGTTATAATTAGATTGAAGAGGCTAGAGAAGATTAACATAAAATCACGTTCACCACCCCTTAGGGTACATCTGTGTATAGAATAATGCCTTTTGGTTTGATCAATTCTAGTGCAACCTTTCAAAGGGCTATGGATATGGAATTTTCAAATTGTAAAGACAAGATCATAATGATATACCTAGATGACTTGACAGTGTTCTCAAAGAAGCGAGAAGATCGCCTAAGAGATTTGGAGAAAATATTGCAAAGGTGCAGACTTCATAGAACCTCCCTGAATCCAAAGAAGTCAGTGTTTGGAGTTACGGAAGGAAAAATCCTAGGTCATATTGTTTCTAAAGAGGGAAATAAGATCAATCTTGGACATGTTCAAGTTATCAAGAATCTTTCCTTACCCACAAGTAAGCCTAGAGTTCACTCATTCTTTGGGAAGGTGAACTTTTTGTGAAGGTTTGTGCAGGATTTTTCCAAGCTAACTAAAGAAATAACTGATATGATGAAAGGTAAAGAATCCTTAAAATGGTCAAAGGAAGGTAGAAAATCATTTGAACAAATCAAGAATGCTATTGCAAAATATCCTACATTTGTATTTCCCGATTTTAAAAATAATTTCATAGTTTATTGTTATGCTTCTCCACACACGATCTCCACCATCCTGACTCAATAGAATCAAGAGGTAATTGAATCCCCTATTGCATTCATGAGTTCCGGATTCAAAAAACATGAACTAAATTACACTCCCTTGAGAGGCATGCGTACACGGTGGTGAGAGCCTTGAAACATTTCAGGTACTATGTGTTGAATTTTCACACCAAAGTCTTAGTTCTAGACACCGCAGTTAAATCAATGTTGACACAATATGAACCAGGATCTAAAAGAGGTAACTGTGTCTCCAAGATCTAGGAATATGACTTTAACATCAAGTGTACCAATTTTTTTTGAGGAAGGGGACTCTGCCAACTCATCGTAGAGAATGAGCCATGACACTCTGAAGAAGAACTAGTTGAAGAAATTTTACCACTAGTAGTTTTTGTCAGTACCACAAATTAATGGTATTCTGATATTGCTTATTTTCTCACATATGGTGAATGTCATGAGAATCTAATAGCTAAAGGAAAAAGAGCTACTAGGTATGTCATTTAGGACAACACCTTATTCAAGAAAGATATTGATGGCATGTTCCTCATATGTGTTGATAAAGAACAACAGCCCAAGTTGCTTGAATCCTTTCACAATCATGCTTGCAGTGGTCATTTTTCTGGACCAGTGACATCTCATAAGATTTTTCAAGCACATTATTACTTGCCCACTATGTTTTCTGATGCCTAAAAATGAGTAGCCAAATGCAAATTTTGTCAACAATTTGTTGGAAGACCTAAATTGGAAGCTTTTCCTTTAAAGCCAATTGTCATTGAAGAACCCTTTCAACAATGGGGGTTGGCTTTCATCGGGGTCTTGTACCAAAATTCCAATGTTGGTCACACTCACGTGTTCACAGAAACTGACTACTTTACAAAGTGGGTAGAATTTATTCCAATGAAACAAACATCTACTGCGGTAATTTGTGACTTCATCAAAGAGAACATTTTGGTTCATTACAAAATTCCACAAAAGATTGTGACGGATAATGCCACCGATTTCTCCTCTGTAGAGATGATAGGTTTTTTATATGGGTATGGGATATCTTTATATCATTTTTTAGATTACTACCCTCAGGGAAACGGTCAAGCAGAATCCAGTAACAAAAACATCATTACTATCATGTGTAAGTTAGTCAAATAAAATCAAAGAACTTGGCACAAAAAATTATATGATGCATTGTGGGTTGACTGCATAGCTCTCAAAAGGGAAATTAGAATGTCTCCATTCCAACTCTTATATGGAACTGATGCTCAAATTCCCATCACTTTTGAGTTATCGGCATTACGCTTGGCTCAAGCAGTTGACGATGAATGTTTCGTCAATGCCTTGAACAAAAGGATCATGTTCCTAAGCAAGCTTGAAGAACAGAGAAGTCAAGTGGCAAATAGGACCGAGGAACACCAATCGAAAGTGAAGAAATTGTTCGATAGAAAAACTAAGGAGAGACAATTTCAAATCAATGACTTATTTCTTCTATGGGACAAGAGACGTGAACCGAAAGGAAATCACGTGAAGTTTGATTCACTATGGCTAGGCCCTTTCGAAATTAGGCATTTCTATGGAGATAGCACCTATTACTTGGCATATCATGATGGAACTCGTTTTCCTCTGCCCTACAGGGGGAAATATCTCAAGCACTATCAAAATTGAAAATGGGTTGTCCCTCGTATGTACATAGGTAATTAGGATTTTGGTTTGTTTCTCTTTCTTGTTTTTCGTTTCCTCTCTTTTTTCATCTTGATTTTGTTCATCATTGTCGTTGAGATCATGCTCATTAAATTTTTTTGTCTGGGTCCGTTGATGCGTCCGTAAAGTCCTTGTCCCCAATTAGAGCCAATTGTTATCAGCTAATTTTGACTTTGCAAAATTAATAAACGTGAAAATTTAAAAAAAATCAAAAGTATTATTTTGCATGTTTTATCACCCTCGCCACGATCATCTTGTTCTCATGATCATTTTGGTCTTCCTTTCATCCATTTCATGTGAGAACTCCTCTCGCGAGGTCGCAAACTGCATTAATAATTAATTAATTAATATTTAATTTATTTATTACCCGTTTATTTAATAAAATTAATTTTATTAAATTTTGGGGGGTTTTAATTAAATAAATATTAATTTAATATTCATAAAAAATCAATCAACAAGTTTTTGTCATTATTGTCGAAGGAAATTAAAAATTCCACCTCCAATTGCCAAGAATGCCAAATTGGCTTTATCCGCTCTTGGATTTCCCTTTCCTAGCAAAATCTTCTTTTTTCCTCGCTTGTTGAATTTCTCCTACTGATTGCCAACCTAACCGGATTGCAAAATGGCAAAAGATCTCCTAATTTTCCACATGGGGAAATAAAGGGGAATTGTCAACTTGCTTTGCCATTGCCACAGGCATCTGATTAACTTTTTTACCATATTCCCCTAACAATTAATTCCCACTACCCGAAGAAGGGGAAATTGGTTATTTCAATGGAGAAGAAATAAACCGTTATGAGGAAGCTTCTTTAATTCTCATTACCATTTTTCCTTTGTAAAAGACTCTTGGAAAAAGTCATGTGAAGAAGCTTTCAAAGATATCCTCTTATTTCCTTGTTATTTCCTCTGTAGGAGCATTTGCCGAGAAGTATTTTTTTATCCAAAGATTCATTCACAAACAGAGAGCTTATCTGAAGGACAGGAGTTTTCTACGCATTTCCACTCCACTAGCTAAAGTGCAAACACCAGAAGAAGATTATGGTCCACGCATGATAAAAGGTAAAGGAAGCACATTCACTAAGGAGAATATTTTGCACGTGTCAGGGAGGAGAGTTTCCAATCGGGCCAATATGAAGAGAGATATAGAAGTCACGCATTCCATCAAAGGGATTCCCAAGCCATCAAGCAAGGAAGGCCACATACGTTAGAAGAATACTGCCATGCATTGGCTAGAACAAAGGCTAAGAAATAACTTCAAGCAATGAGGATAAGAAGGGGCAACGTATTCACGTGAGACCAAAAGGGCAGTGATTCACACATAGCATTGGGACACATAGGAGATCCAAATTTGTAAGTCTCCACGCAGTTTGAATGAGAGATCAATCTAAAACTCATTATCTTATGCAAGCCATGTATTTAGTTATCCACGTCCTGTGTGCAAAGGAGGAAAAATACCAAAAATAAACTTCCACGCATGCAGTCAAAGGAATCAAGCCATAAGCCAAAATAAAGCGCAAGTTTGTTGCAGGAAAACTTGTTCATGCATACTTTAAAGGATTATTGCTCACACAAAAATAAAGAGACCAGTAAAATACCACACGCCAGGGGAAGGAAGGAGGAAGAAAATCAATTTTTCCAAGTGAAGGTATTAGAACAAAATCAATGCATCTCAAAGAACCATCTCCACGCCTTGGTAAAAAATAGCGAGCTCACAGAATCCAAAACAAATGCCAGCAAAGGACCAGAACAAATAAACCACGCACGATTGTTTCTACACCCAATAGCCATACACCAGTCCAAAGGAAGATGGTCACACGCACTTATCCAAAGGAATAGTTCACTACATTGGTAAAGGAAAAAAACATGCTCCACAGCAAGTTGTCCATACATTCATTGGCCATGCTCCAGGCTATAACCATTTGTTAAAATGGTTTTCTTTTTGACAAGCCAGGACAATGGCCAAGGCAACGTATTGGTCATAAAAATGCAGAAGGATAAAAAGAATCTCTAAAACGCATGCATTGGGTAGAATTAAAGAAAGGCCATGTGAGAATGCAAAGCAGATATTATTTTCTACATATCGCTGCCAAAACGCATTAGCGATATATATCACACAGGCAAATGAACTATGACTTTCCACGCAGAAAATGAGAGATGCGAAAAGAACGTACTACAGGGTGCATCTGTTGCCAGAGCACATTGCAACACAAGAGGTAATGAAATTTCCACACATTGGATGCAGGTTCGTGAAAATCAATCCACGTTGTCAAGGAGAAGGAATTAAAATGCATGTCACGGTGCTATCCAAGCATAAGGAAGGTCAAATGCACAGCACCTCATTTCCATATGCATTCACAAAGCCAAATAGCAACGTAGTTCATTTGCATTTACGCAGCGCAGTCAAAGTTTCACGCTAATTGCAAGAAAAGGACTACTTTGGGAATCCGTATTTCGAACCTAAATGATTTTCGAGAAGAATAGTTTAGTTCATTGAATTATACCATGCTTCATGTACTTCTTCTCCAAATTTCAAATTCACAACACCTCATTTGATATTTTTCACGAAGCCAAATATAACGCAGGTTGCTTGATTTTCCTGTGTGCATAGTTTTTACCTTTTGAACTCGGATGATCGTTAAGAAAAAAGGATTGGTTTTTTGAATTCTATCCACTTTCATATGCTCCATTTCCAAGTTTTATATTCCCAGGGTGACGTTTGGTATTTTTCCAGGCTAAAACCAAATAGGATTTTTGCAGTTTAACACCTGCATTTTCCTAGCATATTCAGAAGAGTCAACCTTGACCTTTAATGTTTGACTAAAGAATTTGATTGGGAAAAAACACTCTGACATGTAAACTTTTGGTACCTTAATAAACTCCCTCATCCAATGAGAGCTTCTCAGAACAAGATTAGTTATTTTTCCCAAGGCAGTTTCAAAGGCAATTTGTTCAATTTTAAAGTCTGGAAGTAATAGCTAGAAATCAAGCTTTTGTCACGTCTTCACAATCATGTCATCTCAAAACAAAGAGGTGTTGTGGTATGAGTTCTAGAGAATTTTACCCATATCAGCGCTCCATTCAAATTATGATACCATCATCAATACCAACCTGGGACACGTCGGCGTAAGCTGGTTCCGCGATCGCATATCAACCGAAGGCGAGTAAGAATTTTCCTGGTGCTTGTTCCGAAGCAGTCTCTCATAAGCCTTCCCAGTGTCCCTAAAGAGTCAAAAATTGGTCATCACTTGCACGAAGCACTACAACATCTGCACAGTGTGGAAATTCAACTCCAACAACTCTGAAGTGAAAGTGACTTCAACTTGTGAGCTCTCGGTCTCATTTCTGCAATGTCAAAGCTTCTCGATAACACCAATGGGTCACATATGACTTCCTCATTATGTAGTATAGGTTGTATCTATTGGCAAAGGTCTCTTCAGAGTCAAAAGCCATGGTTATCGATAGAGATCGATAATGGGAAAAGCTTGTCTACATCAATTATCTTCACTTGATCGTTGTGGCGGATCTATTCATCGGCAAACCAAGACCAATGACAAGTGTGGTTGTGCAGATCATCAACCAAGGCCACATCATTTGAGCATGTCCTTGTCAACTCTTAGTTAGAAACGAGCACAATAATTCATCATTCCGTCTTAAAGTTGGAGCATTCTCAAATTGGATGATTGTGAGCGAATCAGAATGACAACACTCCAAGATAGTGATAAAGACGAAAGACATAACTCCAAGAAGTGAATTGTAATCTCAACTCTTGGAAGATCCTCTTGATGTTGAAAGATCAAGAGCTAGATTCTGATAAGCCAAGGTGGTGTAATGACTATGATCTCGTGAAAAATGAATAATTCACCATGGAAAGGTATTCAGAGCATTTGGAGAATTGTGTGTAATTGTGAATGCAAATACGAATGAAGACAAAATTGCTCATGCTAGGATGCTGCTCAAACAAATAGGTGGAGAAATTGCTCACATTTCAAGCTCATCTCTCTTGTCATCTGGAGGATTGTGGAGCACGGTCAATGAGTTCATTCCCGTACGACCGGGATAGGCGGATTCTTGGCCTAATGGATAAGGCATTGATCCTAGGTGTCTTGATCTAGGTGGCGTGTTGCTAACTAAGATGACTATGTGTGTCCAAATCATTTAAGTGGGGTCCACATGTACCCATTGCTTTTATTTATGTACTTTTCTTAAAATGACTTTAAAATTTGTTAGAAAGTGATGTTATTGTTTAACTCACTTTTGGGAAAAAAATTATAACTTAAGTGGTTTCTATTTTCAAGTTACTTTTTTTAAGTTGGTTGAAAAATTCAAAGTCATTTAAGATGCCCTATTTAATGTTCATGTAAACCCTAACTACTTTGTAACCAACTTTTGGCTTATAAAAGGAAGTTAGAGGTTCATTTGTAAGGGTGACTTTGAGAGAGGAGAAGAAAATACTTTTGTGTGCAAGCTTTGTTTCAAGAAAGAAAATTTGTGTTCTTTTTGTGAAGATATTTTGGAGTTAATGAAATATGAACTTTGTGTCACATTCATTATCTCTTGTAGCATTTGATGTTCTTATGTTCATTAGATGTTAGTGTTTAAATATTGCATGTAAATATTGTGTTAGATCTTATTGTCAACATTATTAATGTGTTGTTCTTGTTCACAGTGATCAAGTTATGTTATTTAGTTGCTCATGTGTGTTCCCTTTTACTTATTTCGGTTTAGCTGATTTGAACTCTGCTTTGTTTTAGTTAGTTATTCATTGTTTTCCTCTATGCAATATTAGGCTCTGCTTTTACCTAGCTATTACATGTTCCTTCCATTCATTCATTTCCATTTCTTTCCTTCATTCCATTCCATCTCCCTCATTCACATTTATTTCCATTGATGTTCCAAAACACCCTCTACATATAATTTTGAATGTATAGATGTAAATACAGTTTTGATTTTCAATAAAGGCAACCTCGCCTTCATTAAGAAGGGACTTCGTTCCCATATTGTTGCATGTCATTTGCATGCGTGCAAATCCATATCCTAACATAGCCCTAAACAGAAGGTGGGGTCAAAGGATGGGTTCACCAAAATGATTAACTAAAATAGATTATTCTAGTGTAATCTAAATGCTATAAGAGCAGTAAATAGTTGAATAAATGAAACAATAAAATATTGAAATACAACCCAAGCAATCTAAGCAATGAAATGTAAAACCATAATATGAAAAGGGGGTTAAAAAGGCCTTAGTTGATTTGACGATGCCTTCAGATTGTGTCACAGTGGAGACCGTATGAGCAAGAGGAGGAAACCTTCACACAGGAGCCTAAGAAAATGCAGATCTGTAGGATTTCACCAGACTGGGGCACCTGGGGAAGGATAGGGGAGTTTGTGGGCACCTTGGTCTAAACTTTGGGTGCCCTAGTCTACGTAAATGCTCTAGAAACCTCCTCTGAGGTGTTGCAATATGTTTTCCTATGTTCACTTCCTATCACATG
This sequence comes from Taxus chinensis, assembly GCA_019776745.2. Classification (NCBI taxonomy): domain Eukaryota; kingdom Viridiplantae; phylum Streptophyta; class Pinopsida; order Cupressales; family Taxaceae; genus Taxus; species Taxus chinensis. Next base: position 370,981,753 of record CM034151.1, read on the forward strand.
AATGTTGTTGTACTTCTTCAGATGTCGTCATAAACTTGTAATGAAGAATCACCTACTAAACCCCAGACAAAGCATCAAAACCCTTAAAAATAAAGATGCATATGAAGGGGTCAGACTGTCCTCAGTAGCCACAATGGTGGACTTACTAACAGAGCATTGCACTACATCTCAGAGCCAATGTAGTTCTAGGTGTGCGTTTGTGGAATTGTGCCCTAGGTGCTCTTGTGTTAGTCACACTTTGTGATTAGCAAGCAATAATTAGATATAGAATGTAATAAATGTATGCATGGAAACAAAAAACTCCCCTCCTATGAAGTGTGATGCAAAAAACCAGCCTTTGTCCCTTGTGATGGAGCTATAGATGTCTTGGATGGATGCACTCTTAGGTGGTGATGGTAGGTGCTTAGTGTTTGGTCCCTCATTATGGTCACATGAATTTATATTTATATAGTTCTCTTTATCTAATTTTATAATTAACCCCGAAAAGGACGCGCACCAAAAATATAAGAAGTTCAAATGGCTAGAAAGATCCCAAAAAGTGAGAGGAAAGTGCAAAGAGGATCAAGGCACCCAGAGGGGACCATGGTGCCTGAGGTGCCCCAGTCAAAAATAGGGAAAACATAGCATAACATTATAGACTAGGCAAGTACGGGTGCAGGATCGAGAATAACAATAGAAAACAAAGCAAGATGGCCAAAGACATGGGTTAATTAGTACTCCTTTTCACTTAAGAACTATATGAATAGTAGTATGAGACCAAGACTAAATAATTACCCAAAGTGCGTGATTTTTTGTCTACACCACCTCACAACCCCCTTTGACCCTTTAGACTCCTTTACATATCCTTTTGACCCTTCCAAAATCTTGTGGAATCCTTTTTCTTTCTTCATTCCTCCTCTTCAACCTTTTTTGGCTATCAGGCATAGTACCGCCATGATGGTTATACTACCATTGTGGTGGTATCGTTCCCCTACCATGATAGTTACACTACCGCCATGGCGGTCTTATCTCATGCCACGACGATTCCTCTTTAAGTAGCAGTGATTATGTCTCCCACCACAGTGGTTGCATAAACACCTCTTATAGGAACCAATTGTTCTATCTAGATAATACAACTCTATTTCAAACTCAAACTTCCCTTTCATGATTTGTGATCCTTCTTTTCACCATGTACATGTTTGACCTCATTTTTAATGCCCATTTCATCAATACTACCCCCTCGCACTTGATTTTATCATCTAGGGATGTAATCTAAGCCATAGATTTAATTTTTGATCTAGACTTAAGGTTGAGATCACTTAGAAGCTTTTATTAAGAAAAATTAAGTCATCAGCTGCCCCCAATATTTTTAAAGTTTTTTCTAGGGGATACTACTATTGTTACTACTTTTAATTCATCCAAAGAAAGAAATACCAAGGCCAAGGGATATTTCTTCCCATATTAAGCACCCCAAGGAACTTTTGCCTCTTTTTTGCCCTTCAAAGAAGCTCTCACCAGGAGCTTTAGACTTGTCCTATGCCTCTCCTTGACACCATTCTACTTAGATCTAGGATGTAACTACTATGGTAGTTCCATAAAACTACAATAGGGGTTCCATTTCTTCCCACTACATGGTTGTTCTGTACCATATCATGTTTATCAGTAGTTAGCATAAACCCACTACAATGGTTTCTGTAACCACCACCTGCAAGAACATATAAAATTTAGATCGGCTCTATTATGCTTACAACTTGAGGTTCAACTCGAATCAATTTCCATGTGTTATTTTTCATCATTTATCTTAACCCATGCACATGTTTTCACGTGGTTTTTATATGCCTAGTTCACTCCTCCTGAACCCCCAATAAAACTGTTAGATTTGGTACTCCCTACGTTTGATTCAATCTAAGCCATAGCATTTATTTTTTTATCTCTACTTAGGATTGGGAAGACCTCCATAATGTTGATTATCAAGTAAAATTGTATGCTCATTTGTTGCCCTCCCCCCATATTCATTGAAACTATATTTCTAGAGACAATTTTTCACTGAGTAGTATTTTTGATCCAATAGAGAGTAAGACCAAGCCCAAAGGAGACTTATTCCAGTACTCAAAAAGCACTATGAGATATTAGGGGAAAGTCTTCTGCATCAGAAGAATCTATAATAGCAGAGAAAAATCTTATGCAATCTTTAAACTAGAATTTTCTTCCCTATAAACTAGCCACAAAATCAGTATATTGCTTTCTCTTCCAAAGTGCATCAAGTGCCTTCTTTTCAATAGCCACATTAATACATCTACCACTAAATTGGTTTTAATAACTTAAAATGGGCAGATAGTTCTGAAATGCGTGTCCAAGGAAAGCATACAAGGTTCATATTAACTCAACATACTATCATTTATCTTTTTCAAAAAGAGGATGGATATAAGATAAGTTTGTTTATTTGCATCATCTAGAATAGTTTTCATTTCCTTTCTTCAAGTAGTGGATGATTGGCCACCAAAAAAAGTAGTTGGAATTTCAAGCCCAAAAATTTCACCCTAGTCCAATTCATGGCTTTTATTTAGAATTCATGTTATGTATACTATGGTTTTAACAAAATCCTCTTAGGTAACATAGGATTCTCTCCTCCATTTTTAAGATTAGACTGTAGGTTAAAAATAGGAAAATAATTTTGTTGCATTTAAAATCTGGAAGTAGTTTAATTTTAGAGATTTGCACATGTATAAAACACAAAACCCCATTAAAATTATAGTTTTCATTTTCAAATTATGAGGTTTCCATTCACCCATAGATTAAGGGTAAATTTTAGTTTTAGGATAGTAAATACATAATTTAGATTGTAGAACCATATATATTAGTTCACACACACTTTTCTCTCTAAATCAACATTTATTTAGATTTTTTCGAATTCAGTCAAACAATGTACAAAGTATTAGAATATGAAAATAATAGGCTCTCTAGGGATAGTTCTTGCTTGTCATTTCTTTGTTTTTTGATACGTTTAAAATTAGTAGAAAAAAACATCAGGTAGCTTGTTTGTTGTAGATTCAGTTCATTCTTATACATGTTTATTACATTTTTAAAAATATGAGAAAATACCAAAACATATTGTTTGTTTATGTTCCTATCCAATTCAAGTAATGAAAGAAAATAATCAACTAGTTAAAATTATTGTGCAAAACATCTCGAATTTGAGCTCTAAAAGCTCTATACTTCCATTTGGCAGACAATCATTGTGATTCCTTTTATTGCATCACACTTAAACAAGTGTTCAAACAACTCACACAAGTCCTAAACATAATTGAAACAAACATGAGAAACAACCTTAAAATTGAGATAAACATACATAACAAGATAGATTATAGACCTAAATAAACTCAAAAAACATCTCACACTACAATCTTGCAACAATAACCATACATACACAACTTTGCTATTTTGAGTGCAAGGGAAACATCATAATATAAGACAAGGAATATCACTAATGTTGATCCACAAGCAATAAAAAACATGTTTCAATCAAACAATATCACATGACATATCCTACTAAGTCTCCATTTCTATTTCAGAGATCACCTACAACATAACCTTTATCACAAGATCTCTCAATGTAGTTTGTGCTCTTGATCAAAACAAGCATCACACATGATGATTATTTTCTCCTCAATCATGAATGAATATTGACAACCAGATATTCCTCGGAATAGTTGGACAACTTTCCTTGCACGTTCTCACTCTCATTAGAACACTACAATATATAGGAAGATATATTGTTTAAGCTCAAATGAAAGGTATTTCATTCCTCACATTCCTCAGCACATATCATTCCCTATATTGTTCTTGATGGTGAAGCCCTAGAAGACAATAATCATGTTTGACATATCATCATACAACTACTCCCATTGAGGATTTGAGTGCTCTTAACTCATCTAATATCCTCCATCACTCCATTCCATATGACCTTTCCAGATCAGGGCCAACCTTTTTCAAACAAATGCTTCATCTGAGTTACACAACCCAAAATTCCTCCCTTCACATATTAAGACATAGATCTAGGGATTCATGTCACTATCATCCTTAATTGTACTATCCACCATTATCAAGTCCATAGAAGCTTCGTTGCCCTTGATGAGTAGGTTTTTCTCTCTCATGAACACAAGTAGCGGAATCTTCTTCTGCCTTGTTTGCATTCCCACACTCTGATTCACACCATCCTCACATTATTTGTAGCTCTCACCCACTACCATCCCATCATCCTCTACATCAACTACACCAAAGGTGTTGATACTTTTCGTCATCTACAAGGATCTCATAGAATATATAGATAGGCCCCCCATCTATATCAACTTGGCTATATGGAGGCCTATCTATATATGCCCAAGTTCTCTATAGATCTTCCCAAGAATAACATATAGATAGAGGGTTTTGTCGATATATATTATTCGGTGGCCTCTCTACTCACCCTCGATCTCTTTATATGATAACTATAGATGGTGGTGCCCTATCTATCTACATACCCTATGTAATGTTCCCCTTTTTTATAAAAAATTAAAAAGAGGGTGAAATTGATTTGCACATGTAATTTTAAAATGAAATTTTATAAATTGTGCAAATCGAAATAAAAGGGGAAGTTCGACTTCACCTTGAGATAATAAAAGCATGTTTTTAAAGGTAAATCAAGTGACTAGGCAAGTCACATTTTCCTGGAAGCATTTAATAATTAATATTGGAGATAAAGTGATTATTCCTAAGCATTGGGTCGACCCATATGAGCATCTTTTTAATATCCCTATGCATTTAATATTTGTTGTTGGTGACTTTCAGGCACATTTTTAAATGAGATTTCCTCCTAGATGATGGCGCCAAAGATGGAGAAGAACTTTGGAGGATGTGCAAGCAAAAGCTATAAAAGAAGATGTGGTTACTCCTTTTTTGGCATGTTGACGGTTTATAAAAACTTATCTTCATGCTTGAAGAAGGGATGTATGCCCACTTATGATCAAAATAAAAGGTGTTTATTAACACCACCATTTGTGAAGTGTGTGTGCCCATAAAAGCTTGAAGTAATAAGTTTTACAATCATTTCTCTATATATATATATACAAGGCGCCATTTTTGGGAGAAGATATAAGCTTGCTTTGAGGGTTTGAAGTGTGATTTTTTTATGAATATCTCTATTTACATGTTGTTGGTTTTTACCTAGTGAAGTCGACTTGTTTGGGCATGTGCTAGGAGTGTTTTGGAGTGATTTTGAAGTATTTATAAATCTGTTGTTTGGATTTATTAATTGCAGATCTGGAACTGCATTTATTGCCTCTTAAAGTGAAAGAAAAGTGTTGGAATTGTGTTGCAGATTTTACCCTAACCCTAGCGACTGGGTTTAGGATTTTGGGAGCTATTTTGAGGGGTTTCTAGTGTGTGAATAGATCTGGTTTTTATTTTGGATTGAAGCTCATAATTTTCCCTTTCCACTACACTTGGTTTCATTTCAAAAGAGTTAATATTTTTGAAGTTATGGATTTTCAAAGTTTTCATTGATTTTCAACAGTTTTATTTATTATTTTACTTCTACAAAAGTATATTGGAAAAAGGAGTATAAATACTGACTGGATTTCCCATCTAAACCCTCACCTTGGCTCACTCCAACCCCATTTGGGTTGTATTGTAGCTGACAATAGGGTTAGTTGAGGTAACCCTAGAAGGGTTTATCTTCTAAGTTGTTTGTTTTTGCAAGTAAATAATAATATATTACTAATATCCCACAAGGGGATATTACAGTGGTATCAGAGCTTCTTTCCTCTTTTCGTGTGGGTGTTTTGTGTATGCAGGGTGATAAGCAGTTGTTTTATAAGGGCCTTTCACATCAGATCAAGTCAAATTTCTACAAGAGCTAATGCAAGGATGTGGTTTGGAACTTCAAAAAACCATGAGTGATCAAATGACCAAACTGATCACGGAAGTGGTGGGCAATGGCAAGACGCCAAACTCCAATGGCGAAGGGAGTTCACATAGTGGGGAGAAAAATTCAACACAACCCACTCATAAGTTCTTTAAAGGCACTTTCCTTCCTAAGGAGAATCATAGAGCTTTCGAGGAACCTTCAATAGTGGAAATCATTGAGGCATGCAACAAGGAATACGGCACTTTGCATCCAGCCACAAGGGCCATACTTACTTTTGATGACTTTTGTGCCTTAAAGATGGGAAGCAAGACCAAAAGAGGCCATAGGCAACCCCATGCGGATATCCAACAAAGGTTGGGAAAAGTATCTTTACCAAGCTTCAATGGAACCAACAAAATCATGGTAAGAGCTTGGCTACAAAAGATGGAGACCTATTTCTCCCTCAACCCCATGCAAGAAGAAGAAGCCCTCAAGTTTGTTACCCTTCACTTAGAAGGCATGGCACATGAGTGGTGGTTTCATGGTATGCACACCCAAGGACACAACTTGATCCACACAATGGAAGGATTTAGTCACAGGATCATGGAGAGATTTGATAGAAAAGATCCAGAGCTTCATTTTAGGGAGTTGGCCCAATTGAAACAAATAAGTAGTGTTGAAGAATATGTAGTGGATTTTCAAAAGGTTGCAGTGATGGTACCAGATGTCAGTGAGAGAAGGTTGATAGTCCTCTTTACAGAAGGCTTGATAGAGCCATTGAAAGGTTTGGTAAGAGCTTTTAACCCATTTACCTTGCAAGAATGTATTACTAAATCTCTAGATTTAGAATGTGCAGCTTATAGAGGGGATTATGGGCCAAAAGGACAGCATTCTAATAACTCTCAAATGCTGCCCAAAGGTGGATTTAAAGGACAGCCAAGGTCTGATCTACAGCAGCCCCTTAAAGTGCAAGGAGGACAGCCCTTTGGATCATCAAAAGAGGCCCCAAGAAGGCCCAACCAGCCCTATGTTCCACCACATAGAAACCAATCCCAAACTGGTATGCAAAAATATGAGAGAGATGAGCTAAGAAGGAAAGGATTGTGTTTTGATTGTAAGGCTCCATGGGTAAGAGGTCATAATTGCAAAGGTAAAGGACAAATTTATTTCATTGAAGTAATAGATTCAGATTTTGATTTGATTTCAGATTCTAATGATACTAATGAAGTGGTGAATGAGGGGGATGATGAGCATGTACAAGAAGAAGATGAGGAAGAAATTGAAGGAGCATTGGCAGCCCTTTCAAGTACTTCTAAGTATCTCCCTTTTCGAGTGGAAGGTATGCTATGAAAACAAAAGGTAATCATCCTCATTGATAGTGGGGCCACTCATAATTTTATTAGTGAGAGATTGGTAACAAGGCTTGGCCTATGTAATGAAGTTTTTCAAGGTTTCAATGTTACCATAGCTGATGGATATATTTTAACATGCTCTAGACGGATTTCCAAACTTTCTATCACCATAGAAGATTATGAACTTATTGATGATTTTTACATGATTAATATGGACGACATGGATCTTGTGTTAGGAGTCCAATGGTTGCATTCTTTGGGGATTTCACCCTCAATTATAAGGACCTATTGCTCAAATTCATGATTGGGGAAAAGAATATCATTTTCCAAGGTATGACAAGACACTTTTCTCTTTGCAAATATCCACCAAGGGAAGTAGAAATATGTTCTGTATCTTTTATATCAGCTGATTGGAAAGACTTAATCACCCTTGAGTATGTAAAAAATCAGTTTTCTAATGATATGGTTGAAGGGTTGATTGTGGATGAAAGGTACAAGGTGATAGATGGACTTATTCTTAACAAGGGAAGGGTGTATTTAACACCAAAATAAGAAGTTAAAAATCTGATTTTAAAATCAGCACATGATGCCCCTACAAGTGGACATCAAGGATACTTCAAGACCTACAAGTTGGTACGGGAAAGATTTACTTGGAAAGGTATGAAAGGAGATGTTCTTAAGTATGTTAGAGAATGTGTGGTATGCCAAAGAAATAAGAATGAACATACTTTTCCAGCTGGTCTTTTGCAGCCCCTACCTATTCCCTCTCAAAAGTGGGAAAGTGTGTCCATGGATTTTGTTACGGGACTGCCCAATGTTAATGGTAAGACTTGCATGTATGTAGTAGTGGATAGACTCACTAAGTATGCTTACTTTTTTCCACTCCCTACTAAATTTGATGGTCCTATGATTGCTGATTTGTATTTCAGAGAAGTTTTTAAATTGCATGGTGTGCCTAAGAACATTGTGAGTGATAGGGACAACTGATTTATGAGTCTTTTTTGGCAAGAATTATTCTGGTTAGTTGGGACGGAACTCACTCCAAGTACTAGTTATCACCCACAAATGGATGGACAAACGGAAATAGTAAATAAATGGGCAGAAGGGTACTTAAGATATTATGTTTCAGGGCAGCAGTTAGCTTGGATAAAATGGTTGCTTCTAGCTGAATTTTGCTATAATACTACACATCACATGTCCATTGGAATGTCCCCTTTTAAGGATTTATATGGTTATGATGCTAACTCTTTCATGGATGTAATGATGACAGATAGTAGAGTGCCTAGTGCACAAGAGTTAGTGCAACAGAGTATGGACATCGTGAAATCTCTCAAAGAAAATCTGCACCATGCCCAAAATAGGCAAAAATTGTATGCAAATAAGCACCAGAGTGAGAGGAATTTCGACGTGGATGATTGGGTATTTCTTAGATTGCAGCCCTATAGGAAATCTACTCTCAAGCAAAGTGGCAAGGAAAAGCTAAAGCCACGTTTCTATGGGCCCTACAAGGTTACTAAAAGAATCGGTGAGGTGGCTTATGAATTGGAGCTACCCGGGGATGGTAAGATTCATAATGTTTTTCATGTTTCTTGCATAAAAAAGGCACTTGGTCAAAATGTTGTTCCTTCTTTGGAGTTACCCCCTTTAGATGAAGAAGGTAAATTGATCTTAATTCCGGAAACTATTATGGAAACAAGAGAAAGGAATTTAAGAAAACGTGTCATCAAAGAATATTTGGTCAAATGGAAGGACCTTCCATTAGAGGATGCTACATGGGAAAATGCTTCAATCTTAGAGCATCCAAGTTTACAATTGCTTGAGGGCAAGCAATTTTGGGAAGGGAGGACTATAATGTCCCCCTTTTTTTATAAAAAATTAAAAAGAGGGATAAAATCGATTTGCACATGTAATTTTAAAATGAAATTTTATAAATTGTGCAAATCGAAATAAAAGGGGAAGTTCGACTTCACCTTGAGATAATAAAAGCATGTTTTTAAAGGTAAATCAAGTGACTAGGCAAGTCACATTTTCCTGGAAGCATTTAATAATTAATATTGGAGATAAAGTGATTATTCCTAAGCATTGGGTCGACCCATATGAGCATCTTTTTAATATCCCTATGCATTTAATATTTGTTGTTGGTGACTTTCAGGCACATTTTTAAATGAGATTTCCTCCTAGATGATGGCACCAAAGATGGAGAAGAAATTTGGAGGATGTGCAAGAAAAAGCTATAAAAGAAGATGTGGTTACTCCTTTTTTGGCATGTTGACGGTTTATAAAAACTTATCTTCATGCTTGAAGAAGGGATGTATGCCCACTTATGATCAAAATAAAAGGTGTTTATTAACACCACCATTTGTGAAGTGTGTGTGCCCATAAAAGCTTAAAGTAATAAGTTTTACAATCATTTCTCTTTATATATACAAGATGCCATTTTTGGGAGAAGATATAAGCTTGCTTTGAGGGTTTGAAGTGTGATTTTTTGATGAATATCTCTATTTACATGATGTTGGTTTTTACCTAGTGAAGTCGACTTGTTTGGGCATGTGCTAGGAGTGTTTTGGAGTGATTTTGAAGTATTTATAAATCTGTTGTTTGGATTTATTAATTACAGATCTGGAACTGCATTTATTGCCTCTTAAAGTGAAAGAAAAGTGCTGGAATTGTGTTGCAGATTTTACCCTAACCCTAGCGACTGGGTTTAGGATTTTGGGAGGTGTTTTGAGGGGTTTCTAGTGTGTGAACAGATCTGGTTTTTATTTTGGATTGACGCTCATAAATTTCCCTTTCTGCTGCACTTGGTTTCATTTCGAAAGAGTTAATATTTTCGAAGTATGGATTTTAAAAGTTTTCATTAATTTTCAGCAGTTTTATTTATTATTTTACTTCTGCAAAAGAATATTGGAAAAAGGAGTATAAATACCAGACTGGATTGCCCATCTAAACCCTCACTTCGGCTCACTCCAACCCCATTTGGGTTGTATTGTAGCTGACTCTAGGGTTAGTTGAGGTAACCCTAGAAGGGTTTATCTTCTAAGTGTTTATTTTTGCAAGTAAATAATAATATATTACTAATATCCCACAAGGGGATACTACACCCTACCTATATAATATCTCCCACACCTCTATATATATAATTTTATAGAATTCTCCTCGACCCCATAGCCATGTATTTATGATAGGGGGCCTCTCTATATATATGTGTGTCTGTGTGTGCATGTAGAAGGACATAGATAAATGAGATATAGATTATTGGAGGGGGGTCTTGTCGGAATGGGGGGAGGAGCGTGAGTGCATTATGTATTATGATAGTTGAGTGAGTGCCTTATGAAAATGGTAGTATTAGACGAGTGCCATCATTCAAGTAAGTGCCTTATGGTAGTATGCCCTGATGTTCTCATTTACAACTATAGATAGTAGGTATGGTCGAAATAATATTACAAGGCATGATAGGAAGAGCACCAATTAAACTCTCTCTATATACATATATACTATCGCCCACTCCCATATAAAGATAGGGGGTTACCAAATCTAGAATAGAATCTACATAGGCATGATAGGATGGTGTCATATATAAGTATAAGGAGTTCTCTAGAGTAGGTCAGTAGGCCTCTAAGTTAGTTATGGAAATGAAAAGAGTTCTCACATAGGGAAATGGGTGGCTCACAGGCACAAGGAAATTCCTTGCACTCATTCATAACTCCACCCCATATATAGATCTATAAATAGGTTCCCACACATCCCTATATAGATCGATACTCCTATATAAATCTATATGGGTGCACATGCCTATATAGACACATATGGGTGGGCATGCCCTATATGGGCATGGGTTCCCACACTCCCTATATATCTAATCTCTATATGGGAATAGCTCATGCCTACACAATTCACCAATGAAACAAACGATTCTTCACTCTACTCTTATCAACAAAATAAACTAGGAGAAGGACATGATGGGTCGAGGACATGACTCAACCAATGTGTCACCTATTCTATATAGTATATAGTTTATATTTTCCCTCTCCTAACAACTGCGCTATATAGAATCAAAACTCCTCTCTAGATGTACGAGTGACCTACTTTATATATCCAGACAACTATATAGAGGCGGGGGGTGGGAAAGGGGAGTGCTCGTTTAGGTGTGAGCAATTTTCTCAACCAATAGGACAAGGGGCCCCTCCCCTATAAGGATACGGCCCCTCTAATTTGAATTTCAAGGGTGATTTATGTTAGGACCTGTATGGGACTATATCATGCTCCCATATACATACATACATATATATATATATATATATATATGGCGATGAGAGGGCCCTTATCTAAACTATAAGATAAGATAAAATAGTTCGGGGTGGGGATGCCCACCCCCCCCAATTAGGAAATATGGATCCCCACCATATAATTTATAGGGGCTATATTTGGAGTTTGAGGGCCCCTCTCTCTATATATAGGGGCGCACTCCCCTGCCCCTATCTAGCGGATCATTTATTCGTGCACCCCTACTTTATAGATATAAGTCACTCACTTGTATGTAAAGGGTAGGTTGGGGCGTTGGGTAGAGGAGGAGAAGGGACTCTCCCGATGAGATACTCTATATATGAGGGCATTTAACCTCCACTATAACATATACAGTGCCCTGATCCCAAATCTTTATAGATTGGATGGAGTTGGGTTGGGGTCGAGGGCGAGGCGCTACCTACCTTGGCAAGCCCTTATCTATCTATGATACACTCGCCCCATATATCATCTACAAATGGGGTCGAGGACCCTATAATTGTATGGCCCGATGAACTACTCTATATATGGGGGTGGGGATCCATATATATAGTAGGTTCCCATATCCCATATCTTTATATATTGGATGGAGTTTGGTTGGGGTTGAGGGACTGGACAGACGTCAGGATGAGGGCTCTATGGATATATTAGTAGAGTATATATATAATATATATAGATATATATATATATAGTATATATCTATCTAAATCTATCTACTATCTAGATCTATCTATATCTATACTCTAATACTATCTCATATATAACCTAGCCCTCGAGCCTCTATCTAAAATCTATACAAGGGAGTCTATCTATATCTTGGGGTGACAAAGGGCATGTATATAGATAACCCCCCTCCATAGTTCAAAATTCTAGATAGGGTCATAGGTTGAGTGCCCTCCCCCTCCCAAGATGTACAAGAAATAAATGTATTTATTATGCTAAACAACCCACTCAAGCATTTCACCAGTATCCCATTGAATCCTATGAAGATAAAAAAAACTCATATTTATCATTCACAAATTACCCTTTATTCATGTTTCCAACTACTAATTTAGTTTTGTTCTTGGTTCATTCCACTGCTAAGAATAGAGGGAACTTAGTACCAAATGAATGGAAATTAGTGATAGAGTTTATTCAGGATTTTGTGTTGAATCCAGTGAGTAAAAAATAGGTGGTTACTCTAGAAATGTGAAGCAAAAGTCCTCCCCTACATCTCGGTCACTTTTGCATTTTTGTTATTCCATAATCTCTAAGGTATGATACCATATAGATCCACAATGACAAGACATTTCATCATTACTTTGGGTCTCTCTTTCTCACTCTTTATTGGAATTAGTATACTGAGATATTGATGAAATGGTCTTCATTTCCCTAACTTCTCATAATCCATAGGAGTACTACCGCCATCATCACCTTTCTCAGTACTCCCCAAGCAAATCCTTTATCACTTCTGCACATTAAGCTCAGAAGTATGTTCATTCGCTAATATGATGGTTGGTCATAGTTTAGTCAAGATCTTAAGTGGGTTCACTCGGGATATGTTGTGTATGAATAGCATCATGTATTTCATAGGATATCATGGTCCTCTACTAATTATTTTCACACTGACAAGTTTGAAACTAGGCACATCGATATCATGATCTTATGTCTTTGTAATATCATTTTATATTCACCTGAATGATGCTATAAATCTCCATCAACTCCAATTCTCATCAGCCTCTCCCCTTCCTCTCTATCCCTTCAGGAATTTCATTTCAATTGAGAAAAATAGTATCTCATCGTATATATGGATATATAAGCCTCCTTTTGGGAATATAGATGGCCCCTAGCCTAGATACTCAACCATACCCCTCTATCAACCTTGAACTCACCATCATTCATCGACATAAATGACCTACGTCTAAATAGCCAAATAGATAAGATAGTTTAGGGTGGGGGGAGGAATAAGGGTAGGGGAGTCCCCCTATATATATGACTATCCCCATATAGATATAGAGAGGGGGGATTAAGTTCTTGATCCTCATTACACACACACACACACAATATTCCAACCATGCAAATGAAATGTGAGTGGCTATTAAAAAACCTAGTGTCATGCTATCCGACCAACTTTTTTTAGTCTATAGAAAATTTCCAACCATAACAAGTAAACCAACATTCACCATTTACAATCCAATATGTATTATTTTCACACTCATTTAACAAAAAAATATGGTGCACATCAATAATATAATGCACTTAACAAAACAACGTCGATGTGAAATTAGTTTGAAAGGAAATACATGTTATTATGTAAATAGCGAGAGATTTTGATTGTTTTGCAAAGACATTTCTATAAATCTGCTTTCTTTGAGTTTGTGAGAGACTACAAAAATATTTTGCCTTTTAGGTTCCATTTTTTTGTGCCACTTACCGAGGCATGCAATGTAAAATAAAATAATCTTTCTCAGTTGTTATGTGAATGGTGAAGTGTTAATAACAAGGCCAAGTCAGTCAAACATGCACACCCCCAGAAGAGGTACAAAGCATTGGAACAAAAAATCAAAACTGTTTTCACAAGCTCTTGCATTTCGAGTCCATTTTATAGAAAAATTGACATGCAAATCTAAATACACAAAAATTAAACAAACCCTCATCACTAACATAATAACACATATTCTTTGACACCCATTTCAAGTGAAAATAGTGACATAGGGAAAATAGAAATATGTATTTTTTTCACACCATTTTACAAAAAAATGAAAAAATGAAAGAGAGTTATCTGATGTCTTGCCTGCAGTGAAAACTAAGGAACAACAAAAAAACCAAAAAAAAAAAAAACAGACCACTACCATTCACACCCAAAAATGTCTAAATGAATGCATCACAACATAATACCATAACCATAGCAAAAGGTACGAGACTAAACACATTTGCATTGAGACGATATATGCTTGGTTAAATTTTACTAATAAATTTTGTGGACAATACTAGTGTGTACTAAACAAAGCAATGTCATTATGGAATCATTATGAAACGAAATACAGGTGCTACGTAAATAATGAATAATTGTAATTATTTTGCAAAAACATTTATGAAAAGACGTTTCTAAAAATTTGTGTTTCTTGGGTTTGTGAGAGATTGCTAAAAGGATTTTGACTTTTTGTTGCATTATTTTGTGGCACATGTCGAGGTGTGCAATGTGAAATAAAATACATCTTTTTATGTGAATGGCAAAGGATTTCCATTACTTTACAGAGTTTGTTATGAAAAAACGTATATGAAATGATGTTACTTTTGGGTTTGCAACAACCTGTGAAAAGATTTTTTATTTTTTGTTGTCGTGTTTTGTGCCTCTTGTCGAAGCATAATGAGGCCAAGTTAGTCAAACGTGCACACCTCTGCAAGAGGTATAAATCATTATAGCAAAAAATAAAAACCATTATCGCAAGCTCTTGCATTTCATGCCCATTTCACAAAAAATTCGCAAACAAATCTAAATATAAATAACATGTATATTCTTTGACACCCATTTCAAAAGGAAAAATGGCAAAGAGAAAATAGAAATATGTATGTTCTTTCACATCCATTTTATAGAAAGGAAAAAATTGAGGAGGATTGTTCTATGTCTTACCTACAACAAAAAATGATAAACAATTTTAGAAGCAATTTCATACCAAATCATCGCCTGTGTAAAACAACATAAATTGAAACATATCTAAATAAACCAAACCATTGACATCCACTCCCAAATCTCGTCCAAATGAATGCTTTTTTTATGAAAGGGGATCTTATATTATATTAAATGCAACATGATACAAGATTCTCTCAACAGATAAAGAGGGTGGTATGAGAGCACGCCCTAAAGCCACAAACAAAAAAGGCCAAGCCTAGCAAAACAGCAAAATAAAACTAAAGGGGTGCCTGAGGAACACCAAATACAAAGCTACTTAGGTCTAATGGAGAACAAGAAACAGGAGGCTCAAAACGCCCCTTCTTCTTCTTTGAACATGTGACAATGGTCCATGGCACTTGCTAGGGCACCAAATCAAGTGGAGGATCAAGGCATGAGCTAGCCTGAGTGTGGTCAGAGTCTGAAGAATTAGACACATGTGACCATTTGGTACCACCACCAACATTGGAAAGCTCGACCGTCATGTCATCTGGTTGATCTTTGTCTTCAGGCTAATCTTTGACTTCTGACGTAGAGAATGGTTGTCAACCCTTAGGCCGTTGAGAAGCCCCTTTGTTCTTCTTCTATTTATTCTGAGTGGGGGAGAGCGGGAAAGTCTTGTGAAGGTACCCAATTTGATGGCACATGCGGCAGCGAAATGTTTTGTTCTCATAATCGAGAATTTGAATCCACTTGGAGTCATCATGGATTGATTCCAATTTTTCTAGAAGACCTTTGCTAAAATCCACCTCAATGCATATGCATGCATAGGTGAATACCCCTGTTTAGACCACTCATCATCCAATTTGATGAACCAACCAAGAGAATTACCAATAGCTGCACAAACCTAAGGATGCCAAAAGGGAAGAGGAAGATTGGGTAAATGAACCCAAACTGGCATTTTTGAGACAACCATAGAAGATTGATCAAAATCCAGAAACCATGGTGTAAAAAAGAGGCTATCCCTACCCCAAAACCAAGGACCCTCACTAAAAACCTATTGATAATCTGTAGGAGAAGAGAACTGAATAATAAAAAACCCTTGGCACATAACTGGACCTCACAATTATGGGACCAAGTAGAATAAATCCAGTGATGTAATTCTTCACTCCGAGGCCAAAACCCATTAAATCTACAGATAATGGCAGAATTTTTGAGGGCACAGATGGAATCAGTTACCTCTGGGAGTGAAAGGGTAACAACAGGGGTGTCAGCTGCCTTTCCACAATAAACGGTGCATCAGGAGCCCGCGAAAAAACATGTGTGCGCGTTTTAGTAGTAGCAGCCAAGAACGTTTTTGGAGGAGCTAGGGGAGGGTCATGAGGGAGGGCAAAGGACCCATTGTCACCATTAAAGCCATCTGAGTTGTCAATTTTGTGTGGTCGACCCCCTTTCACAGCGATCTTCTCCCATGTCGGCGGTGTATGAGGAGGAGGGCTTTGAAGCGTTGTGTTTCTGTCGCCAATCATCCAGGCAGGTGCGCGGCCTATTTTCCCCTGCACAGCGCTGTCACACTGCTCAAGCCCATTCAAAATAGTGGCGGTGATGGCGATGGAGCTAGGGTTGCGAACATGTTTCATCTTCAGCGATCGTTCTATCTCAGCTTTCTCCAAATGAATTCTTTGGAATATGATACCACATCAAACACATTCACATTATAACTATATACGCTTGGTTAAATCTTACTAATAAATGTCGTCAACACATGCACCGTTGTCTTGGGTAAATCAACCTGCCTCTCCCAAGAAATCTTTTCCACCAAGTTTTTCAATTGACATGGAACCATCAAACACATATACCTGTGAGGCCAACACCATGAGACGCACACTCCTCCATATGACATCAGCATTGACTGTTTTATATGAACTTAATTTATTCCTTTAAAACTTTACAAATAAATGTTGAATAAAAAAATTGTAAATTTTTTTCTTGCATCACAATTGTACAACACTTCATCATTATAAAAAACCAAAAATATAGTGAAATAACCCTTGACCAGTCAACATTTGAAGAAAAAATGATTTTCTAAAAATCGAAGATTAAATGCATTTTCGAGAAACTATGGACCAAACCATACAAATGAAGTTTAATTGGCTCTTTACATCACTATTCACTTTCACTAACATAAATCAAAATTTACTATGTGTGATTTCATTTATTTTTTATAATGTTTGATGGTAAATTTTCAAAAAATAAAATTAAAAAAATCATTTCTCCTCAATTTTATTGGTTGGGCCTTTATTCTTAGGCAGGGGTCCCATGGAAGGGGCTGCTGCTTCTATTTTGTTCAGTAGGTAATTCCATGAAAAATTAAATTTAAGCAACATGAAAATTTAGAATCTTTTCCTTAAAATAAGAAGTAATTTTTTTTAGGAGGAGAATTTAAGAGGCAATAAATAAGTTTTTAGCAAGTACTGTAGAGAATTTATAGGAAAAATTAGTAGTGCTGGGTCCCATGGAATTCAATTATTTCTGCAAAGAATTTGGAGTGTATTATGTGCTCATATTATAATTTAAAAAACATTATCTTTATAATTAAAAACTACATGGCTTATTGCCTTGCTTACAGGTATTCAGAATCTATTCCAATTGGATTGTACCTAAATGATTTTTTATGCTTTAAGCAACAATTATGTGATGTCAGAGAGTTTACAGTTAATAAATAATGGCTTCCCCTGTTAGTGGCGAGCAAGTACATTTCTGAATTAGTCCTGTCAAAAAAAAATGTAACTGTACTTGATCTCCCTACAACAATGCACAAACCACACACAAAGAAGATTAATAAACTGAAAGAATTGAAAAGCCAAGAATGGGATAGAAGCAGATTATGTAACAATTGGAGATTATTTTGCACGAGAATTTTTTTTTGATGATTCGTGTCCACAATATAATTAACAAGAATGTATTTCAGAACAGCTTGGAAAGTGCATTACTCTCCCTCCAAACATATGCCAATTGTACTCTCAATCCACACTCTTCTAAAGGTAATCAAGCAAGGATTTCAGCATATTGAAATAAATGCAAAGCTACAAGTTAGATTTTAGATAAAATAGAATGGATGTAAGCATATTACCTTAGATGTAAATATGAAATGATCTCAATGGCATATTAGTTATACTCTGCATTAGACTCTTCAGTCATAAATCAATGCAGACTTCCCTTTGAATATATTTTCAACATTGTTTGTGCAAGTGTAAAAGTTGTACTCTACACTAGACTCTTCAATCAAAATCAAGGGGTCACAACCTCACTTGTTGAGCTAGGAACTAGATACTTCAAAGAACTATATAATTAACAATAATGTATTTCTGATGATTCATGTCCACAATATAATTAGCAAGAATGTATTTTTGAACAGCTTTGAAAGTGTGTTACTCTTAATCTAACAATAATATCTGAAAGCTCTGTTTCAGATATGCACTACAAGTGAAAGATATAATGACTGTTGTAACGATTATTATTTCCTACTCTCCATAATTTAACTGCGTTGTTAGAGGAATAATATTGTGGGAAGAAATAGATTGAAACACATTAAAGTAGGTGTGATCAAAGGAGGAATGTGCTAATTCAAAGCACTACAAAGAAGAGTCTTTGTTGAAGTGATATGTTACTCAAGGATAATATTTAATTTATAATATCATAAGCTACTATCCAGATTATACAAAAGCAAATAGCCCATCACTATTACCATACAAATCACCAAAGACTGATTGCAAGCATGAACGGGCTTGTTATAAATTCTATTGACATTGACAATGTCAACAAAAAAGTCATTTGTTTTCTAGACCAAATCATCGTGAAAAAGAACAAATATTTTACTGAAATACAAAGGCAAAAATGGTAAAGAAAGAAACTAAACAAGCAACTGAGGGGGTAAATGTTTTGAGCTACTAGAATCAATAGTGACAATTATCATGAAATTTATGTGGTAGGTAGAGGGGCACTTGTATATCATAATTTTGGTACCGAACTAGCACCCAATTGATCTCTGATTGCTGAAAAGTTGAAATTGTGAAAATGGTTATTGAAACCTTGCAACAGTGAGTATTTGAAGACATTCCATAAATTGACATGATGTGTATAGATTGAAATATTAACAACAGAAGTCCAGTAAGGAACCACTTTCTGGGCATTTCATTAATCTTTACCAACTATTCAACCCAATTCATGCATTAATTTGAACAAATAAAAGAAACTGCATTAAATTTATCAAAAAAAAATGCCAAAAAGAAATTGTGTTGAACCTTTACAATAGTGCCCATCAGAAGTACACAACAAAAAATTGTTTATTACTCAAATATATATGAAGTTTCTCTAACATAGATGAGCTAGGGACACATCATCTATGCATCTAATTCAATTGTATCATTCCTTCCATTGACATATGTCAAATTCCATTAAAGCCACTCGAGCTTATGTTGCAACAGGATCACCTAGAAGCTCTTCAATGTTTCACACATTGTATTCATTTTCATTGACGTCAATTGCATCATTATAGCCCTCATCAAATGTCAACAACATATTATGTAAAATGCAACATACAAGAATAGTTTTTGGTAGCATTTTCATATTAGGTTGACATATTATGGAATGCAAAATTCCCCATGTACTCTTCAACCTTCCAAATGCACACTCAACAACAATACGTGTCAAAGACAACTCGAAGTTAAATTCTCTTTTCTCATTGTAAGAGCACGTGAAAATGGCGTGATTAACCATGGTAGTAGTGGGTAGCCTCCATCAACAATAATATACTCTCTCATGGGTGTTAAACCAAGGGAAACTGAGCAACCATTTAACCTCTCCCCACCTTCACATGGCTTGTAAAAAGAAGAATTCCGCAACAATCTGGAATCATTAGTAGAACCAGGCCACCCAGTGAATACATCTGTGAAACGCATATTACTGTCAACAATGACTTGTACAGACATATTATAGTTGTGATCTTTATCATACCAATCCGAAGAGCACTCATTAGATGAAAGTTGAAATTCAATGTGTTACATTTATATCCCCACAACAATTTGGAAAACTTCGTTTCTGGTGAAAACCATCTTTTACATGCTCAATTTCAAAATTATCCTTTGGCCATTGGACATGACTATGAAAAGGAATATGCATGGCATTAATAAACTTATTTACAACTCTCACCATTGTTGACTTTCCACAACCAAAAAGTTCACTAATGTTAATCATTGTCATCCCAGAAGCTAATCGTAAAATCGTGATAGCTACTTGTTTCTCCAATGGAAACACCCTACATTGAAGTTGCCAATGAAAATGGTAAGTCACCTTGACTAAGGTCTTCACACAAGGAGTCACGTAGGTTCAAATAATGCATATGCCAACCTAAAAATGTTGCGAAAACGTTGATCATCATATCTAACTTTAAAAATGTAGTAGTTCCACCAATGCAATGTACGTGGTTTGACATACCATTCGCCTTGATTCTTCACTCCCCATTACAATTTTGATGATTTTGTTTCAAGAATCATGTTTTCTTGTTGAGAAGTGATGGCATGGAGCTCTACATTCATGTTATCCTTGATTTCAACATTTGAACGATGTACACTTTTAGATGAATGTATTTTATGCTTCTTTGATACATACCACATACTAGTTGAATCTTGTAGATCAACCCAAATTTGCAATGCTAGTTGAACAACTGTAGATGCACATGCTAGGAGGACTTTTATTGCTTCTCTTGAATTATTATTCATTGTAAGATATACTTTGTTGGAAGATCTGGAATATATGAAATGTAAAGTGCTCCCTACAAAAGAAAACATAGGGCCATAATTAAATGCTTGATTACTATCAATGTCAAGATTTTGTTTTAGTTAAAAAAACATACATAATAAGAGTGCTTTTAATTGTCGAGAACAATAATGGATAATTTTGTAAGGAGAATCAAGATTAAATTTCCAAAGAGAACAAAGAATTACAATGATGTTACATGTCCTTAGATCAAAACAACGTTAACAATGGAATGTTTAACTTTCATATTAGGACCCTTCTACAAACAAAAGACCATGCTCTCATACATTATTCAAATTCAACATGACAATGTTTGGAAACAAGAACAAAACTTGATAATATTTGTAAACTTGAACAATTTTGACAACTTTGATAACTTTGGTCTTTGGACCTTTGGTCATAGGGACCTTTATTTTAATACAAAATGTCATACAAATAAACCAAAAACATAATAGTCATGTTATCCAGCTATAAACTTAACAACCCCCAAGGAATATATGTTCTACAAAAATATTTGATTGGCTACATAACTTGGCCAATCAAGGAAAACTACGTTATGCATTATACCTAACCTAAGGAGTGCATTATACAAATCATTTATCATCACTAAATGATTCGCTAATCTTCAACCTAGCATGCCCAATAGTATTTAGAGTTGAAACCAAACTCTATTGAACATTTATCTTTTGCACTTCAATTTTGATCAGTTTCTCCTCATTCAAATCATCCATTTGCATGCATTGTTCAATGAGAGTACAATCTTTCGCATGTCGTTGTTCAACCAGAGCACAACCTTTTTCATGACGATTCATTCGCCCCTCCTCAGCTAATGCAGAGTAAAAATGAGTTAATAACCAACATATTGTTTTCAACAATACTATCTTTGGTATCTGATGTTTTTCTTTATTTTCTCGTGGATTGACTTCCACACACTGCTTTGGGCGTTTCAGATTCATTGGATAGATCATTTTTATTTGGAGTAGAATAATCATCATAATTTGTATGGTTTGTGTTAGAAGTGTCAATGATAATATTCCCAGGATTAATACCTCGAATCTTAAGCTCCGTGTCCAATTTTGATCGGAGTTATTCCCAGATCAATTTCGATCATTGCATTTAAAAAATTCTTCAGAGAATTTTGCAGGAAACTTCTTCTTAATTCTTTCTCGGGTTGTCATTGTCCATTAACTATTATGGCCAGATGGAATGTTTTTTTTCATAATCTCTAATCATTTCATAATCAGGTTGAAAATGTTCCCATCAATCACGACATTGGTTGAGTGTGCGAACAACACCATGACTAACACAATAATTTTGCACAATTTTCTATTTTTCTGTGGATGATATGGCTTTACTCCTTGGACCATCATTGAAAAGAGTGTCTCTCTCATTGTGTTTAGCTTCAATTAGAACAAGAGTGTCTATAATGCTCCAATGGGTTCTACCATTTTATGGGGGAAGGACATTTGATTGGTTTTTTGATATCTCTCCCTGTTTGGAAGCCATATCCTTTTGAGATAAATGGGAATCATCAACATCCATTGTAGAATGCTCTAGATAATTGATCCCACCACTAAAAATATTGCCTCTAGGAGGACAAAAAACTTCTACATTGTGTACTTGCGTACTTTGAATAAAATCAAGGATAGATAAATTAGTGAAGTACAAATCATCATCTTGTATATAATTGTCAGAAAGTAATGTTGTATATCTTATAAAGCCAGGCTTTGTAGGAGTTGGGTGATACACATGTTTATCCATGGATATGTTTTTTAAGCCCTACAATAAAATGAAAAAACTCAAATTTTCATAACAAGTTTTTAACCATAAACTCAAAAGAAAGCAACATGCTTCAACAAAATGTAAAACAAATGATAAATAAAATATTGAGAACATAGCCCCCATGGTTGGCCTCAATGGTGTGTCATTGCGCTGATGACCACTAGGTCACGGGTTCAATCCTGATTTAACCTGCAACACTTCAGGCTGGGGCGTTGATTGTGTTGCTCGAGGATTAGTGTGATTGGACTCACCCTACAACTACATGCCTTTCGGTTGCGCCAGGTTGTTGGGTCCTTTCAAAATGCATGGTACTCATTAAATCACTGTGTGAGATAAAATTGCAATACCTCGATTATCCAAAAAAAAAAATTGAGAACATATTCTTGCAAAACAACAATTGCTACAACCTGTATAACACTCTTATATTTAGATTTGGATAATGCAACAAACAAGACCCCGTTGCCAAAATTTGTTACAATCCTAACAGAATACTGTTATAGACGATAACTCTGCACCTTAAATCTTTACTTTCAAGAACCTAAGTCGAAGATGTGGAATTTGCAGCTCTGATACAAATATTTGTAGACCTAGTATAGGAACCCTAAATTTAAACCGAAGAATGGTATGAAGCATTTTATCATTATAAAATCAGGGGCAATAATGACGCCCCTGATCAAACATAGCCCTTGCTCAGATATATAGTTGTTGAGCTAAGGTGTGGATTTATATCCGAGTTTTCAAGAAACTAAGATGTTAGAATAAGAGTGCGATGTCTGGTATAAAGATCAAGAATTTGGAAGGGGTACTTGAAAGACACCACAAAATCTAATGCACAAATCAACTAGTTTCACGACTAAACAAGGAAATCAAACATCATTGTAATCCATCTAAACTAATTGCTCAAAGTCTAGGAATGTAACATTAAGATAGAAGCTTAAAATAATGCTTAACCATATGAAAATGAATACAAAATCTAACTAAACATGCCTACTAATATGCTTGAATTACCTAACATAAGGCCTAAATAGACCTAAGAGGGAAATCAAATGGTTATGGTTGTTACTCCAAACAAGGTGAAATGGTCTCTCTAACAATGACTATACTTGGTCATTTTGGATATCCATCTACTAACCCCATTGAAGGCTTTAAGCAAAGGATTGAACTTGGCTATATATCATATTTATTATATGAGATGCAAATCAAAGCATGGTGTAAAATATAAAGGAATGAGGTGCACCCTTTTTATAGTTTTCCTTTTTGGAGAAACTTGTATTTTGGTGCATGTGGGACTAAAAGCCCCAAATTAGATTAGAATTGGTAATCATGATTAGGCCTTACTAATCATAATTAGTGAATTACCAAGTGATTAAGAGGTGTGAAGCCTTAATCAACCTCTTAGGGTCAACTAGGAGGCTAGGATAAGATTTTGAAGCTTGCTGAGATGTTTTAGAGGTGAATGGGGTGATTTTGAGTGGTTGGAAGAGGGGTTTGAGCCAATACTAGGGTATATTGACCAAAACAAGGGCAAAATACGCTTAATTAGCATATAAACGCTAATTGTCTATTTTGAAGAGGGTTTTGACTTATGATTCACCATAAAGTGGCATCATGAATGCGAAAGGGGTTACATAATCAACAAAGTGTTGTTAATTTGCTAAAGTGGTAAGAAATGTTAGTTAATTAGCAAAGATCACTAATTATAACTGAATTGGAAAGGATGAGGAGTGATTTACGTGTGTTTTGGCAATAAGAGTGTAAAAGTATAATTTAGGTGTCTACATGGACTATAGAACTGGAATATTTATACTGCAAAAAAGCCTTGGAAAGACACAACTATCAACATAAAAACTTGAAACTGACCTTTGTTATATCATTTATTGGATATATTATTACAATTTACAACTTCTCTCTAAAATGAGCTTATGTCCCATGTACTTTTGGGAGAATATCCCATTGTTTTAGGTTTCTATTTTTACCATAATGACGTCAGTGTTCTGTTATTTGTTGGTTTGATGAAAGGTACCTAATTCTACAAGTGTTTCAAATTATGTCAGCCTCCCTTGATAGTGCAACAATAGATCCTTCATTACGATTATGGGTTAAATAAAGGGACCTGCAGGTATATAAAACATTGTGTGCGACTTTTGTTAAAAACAAAATGTGTGGAGGGAAGCATTGATTAGAAATGTGTTCTTATTCTTTCACTCAATGACTTATCGATTTGACACCTAGACCCATATGGGTTCAATGCGTAGTTTCTGAAAATTTACATCCGCCCACCAATTTCCATCTCTGAAACACTCATTTTGGGTATACAGTGTAGCTGGTATTGGTGGATACTAGTCAAGGGCGAGATTTAGTTTTAGGATATGGTTGGAAGCCCTAAGTGAGAATCTGCACAGGTTCTGGCATCGAAATAACAGGTTACTATATGTGGTTGACCCATACAAGGGAACCGCTACTCTAAGCGGATTATAGATAGGAGGGGCTGGCAGTGTCCCACACCTCTTATGTATATAACATGTAAGGTATCAACCTGTCAACAAAATGTCAATTACTCAGTGGACCCCAATTTGTTTCAAGGTAGTATTATAAATTGAAATATAACGGTTTTACATATATGTCCTGAAAGTTTAAAGAAAATCTCTCAATACATCTAGTATTCGTGAACTACCATGGGATCATTTGGTGTTTTGTGTGATCCTAACATTACCTCTTGCATGCATTACATTAGAAATAAGTAGGAAGTCCCCCTCCCATGGAACCACTCCCTCAATGTGATTAATTTACTTATAGTCTTGTAATTAATAAGAAAGGTTGAGATGGTCTTTAGTAATTTACATTTATAATAAGGTCCATATTGTTTATGTCCTTTGGATTATAAGGTATCATTGTCTTATATATTATGCATGGTTAATTTCCTTTGATTATAAGTATTGCAGGGTCAGTTATGGTTTATGATTTCAAGGTCATGGTAATAGTTTAATATATGGTAGATTAATTTACTTTCAATCCCCCTGAGTTTAAAGTATAAATTATTTTCATTGTTAGGCTAAACTATGTGATTTTAGAATGCCCAACTAATGTAGGCAATGGTTAACTTTTTCTAGATATCTCAATCAAGATTATTGGTCGAAATTGCCTTTGAGATAAAGTCTTACAAAATATTTTGCCTCTTTAATTATGTGGAGATGAAGCACAGGGGTAGAAGGACATCCATGAAAAGTGATTAATGATCTTTATGTCTTGATCTTTGATGATGATGATGATGCTGTAACAATGTGTGTGTTTGTTATAGGAATCCACAATGATACTTAATAGTATAACGATACAATTTGATCAACTCTCCCCCTGTGGACTCTATATCCATATGCCCTGGACTGACCATGTGCATGTTATGTACATTAACATTTCAATTGCAGGTATCAGGGGTCTTCAGATGGTAACAAGATGAGAATTGAATGAAGTCGCATTGGTCAAACATAAGCTTATGCCCCAATTGTTTGTTTGTTTGTTTCCAACTGATCAAAAGAAGTGAAAACGGAATGTGCTAAACTTTTGGGCATGAATAGTGATTTCATATAATCATTTGACATTGTTAAGGCATTTGCATTACTATTATATTATAAGCACTATAACATGATTGTCATGATCTCTATTGTCTATGATACAACTTTGTAAAAAATCTGAGATCAATTTAATAACATGAACATTAGAAAATGTGCTCCATGACTTGTAATACCATTAGCTGTTGATGTTCAAGACACAGACACATATGTTATGGCCCATGATTGTCCTTAGCATGACTTATCATGAATATGCAAGCATACTCACTTTTCCCTCCCACTAGTGGTGACCATATTATCCATATGATCTCTTATGTTGAGTATGGAAATGTGCACGAGGAAACAAGTTGTGACCCAATTTGTGTAAGCATATAAATAATGCAATTATGTCTATGATAATTAAAAAGATCTGTTCGATAGTCTAGGCAATGGAGAGTGAAATGAAATCACTTGGACTGTTGTACTCAATCAATTTAATCTAAATGATATAATATTTGACATGTAACTTGTTGCATTAATATGCCATACCAACATTCACATGTAGTTAATCTATGAGAATACATACAAAGAGACACGAGCATCTCGTTATGTTGGAAATTCTTCAAGGGATAATAACGCACTTAAATCAAAGTGGATTACATTACTTGGACTTATAGTCTCAACCTGTAAAAATTGGAAGGATTAAGTCATGAAGTTGAGGGAATGATTTTATCAACATGTTTAGGCTCCAATTGACCTAGATATAACCAATGGTCCACTTGATAATTAGGTAGCTTCTACTTACTTTTTGAGAGAATGAATCCAACTCACAAAGATAGTCAAGCACCCACTGACCTTTTATTCAGAAACAAATAACTAATGAAGCTCCAAATCCCTAATGTGTTAGGCCACCACTATAAGTCTTCAAGCAGCATATCGCATCACTTTCAATTGGTTGAATCTCATAATAGATTATGACCACTTTATCATCTTATTCTTCGTAGGAAGTAAGAAGCATATAAATTGACCTCACTTTTGAATCAAATAATCAGATATTCAACTCACTTTGGTTGAGAAAAAATCTAAACCTAGAGGGTTCCAGTTGAAAAATAGTTTAGGTTATGGTTCACTTATTGAATCACTTTGTTAAGAAGCTCATAAATTTCATGATAACCATATGTGTGATATAAGGCAGGTCTGTATGTGTTGATGAATACTAGCAGGATGTTATTACTTACCTTGATCAGCAACATACAATTGTCATGGTAGAGTAACCTTCGTGAACAAAAAAATCACGATGGTCATCATCAACTGGGGATTCTTATGCACACTCTTCTTCACTCAACTTGCATTCTTGCTCCATTAACAGTCTTGTCTACATCAACGGCTATTATGTATACTAACATGGACTTCATAGCACAATAGGAAAGGGATTATTAATGAATGCTTAAGTTGTTAACTCATGAACATGAAATTTTACCTTAAGACTAGAAAATCTATATATCATACTAGTATCACTATATATATATATATATATATATAACTGAAACTAGGTTTTGATATGACAAGTTCCTCAATGATGAATGTTCCATCATTGGAACTAAGCATAGCATACATGAACTCTAAAAATTTGATCAAAGTAGTGTAAGCTGCTGATTCCACTATTCTTTGTAGTCACTAAATGATGAGGAAGTATGAGGATGTCGGATGGGATTGGATGACACTATACCTTCAATGTAGATACTTAGAATGCATCTATATCGACATATCCTTGATAGATGAAGAAACCATTAGTATCAGACCCTTGTCATACACACTCGTAAAGATTAAATCATGTCTCATAACAGAGTGTTTGATGGATGGATCAATTAGGATATCATTATGAATCTCATGCACATGGTTTACAAACACTTCATAGGATATACCTGACTATAGCCTAATGTTGGTTCTAACCTTCATAGTTTTCCATTTACGAATAGGGACACTTCATTTGAGCATTAAGGTTATTTTGGGTTTAGCAATATATGCTAGGTCAGTTATCAAATCATTTGAAGCATAAAGTAATGAGTAAAAATAATTCTAGCTCATATGAAGCTTGACAAATGAGGTTGTTAGGAGTAAAAGAGATCAAACTCTCAAGAAGGAGATCAATGACTTTGATATCATGCCTATATTGACTACAATATGCTCTTTTCCTTCTACTTCAAAATTTCCTTCACAGTCATAGAGGTCTACATAACAGTCATGGAGGAGCATTGGAAACTTCAAAAACTTATCATATATTTAACATGATATTCAAGGTTTGTGAATACTCTTTAACCGTCAAGATGGGTCAAAGAAACCTTATTCACTTTATGGAGCATGCAAGTGAGCCAAGTATATATAGTCTTGAATGCACAAAGTTACTCCTTCAAGTATCTAATAAATCCACTCATTGTCTCAATCAGCCAAGGATTCAAAAGCACATTTCAAGGATTATATAGAATTTTTGAAGCTCTACAAGTTCAAAATTTGTTTCATTTCATAGCAAACATATCCACTTTGTATGATTTTCAAGGAACACATAGGAAGACTCGTGAGCATCAAGAACCAATCCTATTTTTTCTTGTACTTAACCTACAAAAACTTTTCTTTCACAACAGACCATTTCACTCACACTTCAGCAAGCATGTATCCACTGTCATCCACTAGTCTTCTGAAGTAAATGGATGAGAAATGTCAAGATTACATGTTTAACAACTCAGTCCTTCTTGATTGTTCTAATATGGCAATGTTAGTCCCTTAAGATTTGAACACAAAAACAAGTTATTTTGTCATGACATTAGCTATTGGATTCATACACCATGTATATGCTCATCTAACACTTAATAATATGTTTTTTCAACTAGGTTCACTTATATTCCACAAGACTGATTTTAGCATGTTCTAGCTTCTAGCGGTAGGATTCAAAATATGAAAAGGTTCACACAATATTTGTACTACACCCACCTAGATTTCTTCATGTACATCAATATTACTTCCCATACATGCTTCCACACCAAAGTTAGCCTCTGCAACTCTGCCATTGTTGGTTGTTCAGTCAAATTCATTCAAAACAATGAAAAAATTGTACTGTACAATCACACTCGTAGAGAAAAAATGCCACAAACTTGGACTAGAAATAGTCCTCTATAACCATGAGTGGTTGTATCAGCTTGCACAATTGATTTGAAGACAAAAAATTCTCATTTCATGCCTATCACTTCAAGATGAGGGTTTGAACAGTGATAGAAAAATGAATAGAACTTTCTTGTTCTTCAATCATTTGACCTCAAATTTTTTGCAAAAGTTTTGTATCCAAATGCTCTTAAAAAAATCCTCTTATGGTTATCTAAAGAAGGATTTTCAAATTTTTTTGAGTGCTAAGAAGACAGGTTAGTGTTTTATCCCATCTCTCTTAACCCGGTTTTAGTAAAACTTGAATATCTTTAATAAAACTCATTCTTAGGTCCTCAAATTTTGACCACACATTCACAACTCCCTCCTCCATGATTTCTAATGTCCATTTCATCATAGTTCACTTTACAAATATCTACCTCATCTCATTTGGGCAGTATTTTGTCTCTAGTTCTGAGAATGTGTGTTATACAGACATATATAAGTGGTCAATTCACCTCCTTAGACACTTGTGAAGCCCTATACACATCATCTACAATTGAATCTTGTGCTCAGTATTCATCCCATTATGGTTTTGTTGAGGCATGACCTTGGATCATCATCCTCACTTGCCTAAAAGTTTTGTAATCACTGAAGAGCTTGAATATGAACATCTGTCCATGCACTATGAGTACTACATTGAGGTTAAAATGAAGTGCAGTAATCATTCTAAATGCAATAGAGACTCTAAACACATAAGGTCAATCCAACTCATGTAGATAACCCTACTTTTCATTGATGTATTTCTCTTGTTTCCATGCTAACCTGCTTGGTGTAGGAAAATAAAGATTGGGTCTAGAGTTACACATGTACTCTTCATGAGATTGCATCACATATTGAATTGTTGACATACCCATAAACACATGCACATGTATCACATAGACTGATAGTATCATCACAAAAAACCATGAGCACGTATATTCATATAAGTTATGGAACCACAAAACAGTTTACATAATGGTTTCTTCTACAAGACCATGGACCTAGAGTGCATGCCTGAACATTCATGACAGCATGACTTGGCAGTTTATGGAGACTAGCTCAAACTACTTTGACATCGCATTCACCATCACTTACCACTTCACAATGAAAGACAGGGAGTCACATTACTGTGACATCCTATAGAATCATAGTAGCGATTGGCCTATGAGACTATGCAAATCAAATTAGGTTGATCTTATAAGGTTCTATATCCTTGAGTTTGGTATGCCTTAAAATATATATGTTTATCTTTTATTCAACGCCGGTGAACCAATTGACAATCTATAAATATGTGTAAAATTGATGTGATTATTCTTGGAAACCTTAAATCTTTGATTTATCTAACAAAAATTCTATATTACCTCAAAAAATATTCCCTAGGTAGAGAGGCTTATGTTTTTAATTCTTTATATGTGTTTTTGTATAAACAAATTTGCAGTTACCATTGAAGCCATTTCTAAAGTTGTTCAACGTCATCATTATGTTAATGGAGACCAATCAATGCACATGTATGTAATGCTAGTGTGAGTAAGATTGCTTATCTAAATTCAAATTCCCCAGCGAAAAAATTAGTTTTCATAGTTGGGACAAACTGTAAGGTTATTGAACCCTTCGCAAAAAAAAATAAAAAAAAATGGCATTTTACATTAAATTGAGCGAAGCTGAAGTTTTTCATTTGTAATTTTAAAGATTCCTGAAGATAATGGAAGGTTCACTTCCTCCATTGGTAGAAAAAAATCTCTATACTCGCTCAGTCTGCAATGTCTGTGATCTACTCTCTAACTCTACAAGCAATCTCTCTGCTGAGATATGTTACAAACAGTAGAGTTCTACGGGGTCTTTAACTAATTTTTTTAATATTAAAATGGAAGTAAGATGGCACCCAAAAAATGTAGAAAATTATAAAGGAAGCAAATGTATCTATGTACCTTATTAATAACCAATTCAATGGACTTAAAACATCGCACTTCGATTGCTAACGATTCGAGTATCATATTCCATTTGTTTATTTAAATGATTGAGATACCGCACTTTTAAGTTAATATTCAGTTCACTCTACTGTTTCTAAAGAAACTAAAAACTAATTTGTTAAATACCCAGACAATTTCCGTTGTGTATGTCCTTTGATTAATAAATTACAAAAGCCACATGTGCTTTTGCAATTGAGTCCAACTATATTCTTAAAGTTCTTAGACTGTTACCCATGTGAAATAACTAGATAAACTGCGGAGTATGACAGTGAAAGAACAAAATAAATTGGTTGAAGTGGGCTTCCCACAAGGACCCACAAAATGGATTGCCTCTTAGAGGGCTTAAAAAGAAGCATCTTCAAGACTTTGAACTGTCCACTCAATCCCAATACAAAGTGTGGAGTGTTACTCAAAATACTAAGTCTAAAAAGTGTGAATTGTCAATTATAGCCATCCAATGCCAAATGCTTTTGGAGGTGGGTACCACATCAATCTAAATGCTTACTGGAGTATATTTTCAGGGTATAATAGTGTATTCAATGTTACTTAATTATGTACAAACTACAAAGTGACGTTAGTTTATATTTATTATAATTAGATGTAAACCTTCAAAGGTTCAAATTCAAGGGATTTATACCTTATAAAATATTCTAGTTTTCCATTTAGTGGTGGTGTTTAGACCTATCATAGATCAATTCAGTTGTTGAATCCACTAGTCCAAACAATATAACTAAGGACTAAAAATTTGGATTACCTGTTAACAAATAAAAATAAAAATCTTTTTATGACTTTTAATTATTGCAGAGGTTCTAAGAATTGTAGCCAATGGCTAGACTTGAAGCTTCCGTACATGGAAATGTTTTGGTTCACATT
This sequence comes from Taxus chinensis, assembly GCA_019776745.2. Taxonomy (NCBI): domain Eukaryota; kingdom Viridiplantae; phylum Streptophyta; class Pinopsida; order Cupressales; family Taxaceae; genus Taxus; species Taxus chinensis. The sequence goes on from CM034151.1 coordinate 371,014,005, forward strand.
TTATTTTCTACATTAAATTTAACATTCATTTGACAGTTATGTGATAATCTCCATATTTAAATAATGGGTTATTTCCTTCTAATTCCTTTTTTTGAAGTGTAATAAAAAAATAGTAATATCTGTTCATAACTGGGGGAGGTTCAGTTCATATAACCTCGAAGCATAATTTTAGATAGATGTATTTCAAGTCACTATGTATACTAATTATTTAGTTATTCAACAATAAGACTTAAGTTTTTACCCAGCTAAATCTTATCTTCCAATTGTAAAGGATATAACCTAATTAAGATAGGTTCTAAGTATGCAAGTATTGGGATCACATCACGTCAAATTCGATCAGGATTCACCGGACATTTTTTATTGCATGTTGAGGAGGAGTTTGCTACTCGTGAATCGTGATAATCTGATACAATCGGCCTTATTCGAGATATTGTTAATAACATAATTTGTGAAGGTTTCGCACAAGTCTAAACTAATAACATGAATTTGTTTGTGATCATAAATTTCGAGGCTACTATGTACCATTCTGCGGGTTGCAGAAAAGTGCAGTAGTAATTTATAGAGACAAAAAAAAATTAAGGAAATTGTCACGAGCAGCCATTATTCTTGTTAACAAGTAGCTTCACATGGTTTCAAGTTAGTTCGGTCTAAATATTAATACCACGACCGTGCTAAAGTTGTTTTCCATCCAATTACCTATTGTTTTAGAGATTTTATTTCATAGGTGACGTAATCAATTGTCTATTCTTTATAAATAGATTGTTATTGATCCCAAATCAAAACATAATGACTCTATATAAAAGTAAATTGGACATGACCAATCACCATAGATTCAAAATATAATCGCAGTGCCTATGGCAATAGACCATTGGGATTGAAGGGTTTAATTTAAAAGATCAAAACCTACATAAAAATATGAAAAGGTTTTCCACTTATGTTATGAAGGAAGACAAAAAAAATAGAGCGTCTCCACTTGCTCTCTCACTGTCAAAATTTTCAGCCATGTCTCCATATGTTTGTTCACACCCCACTTACGCAAATACTTAGTTCCACTATTTTTCTTGATTATCTTCTTCATGGTCTTCCATTGCATCTCTCGTTATAGATTTGAACTCCTCTATTACTTGCCCATACCCACCAGTATCTCTCGTTATAGGATTCACTCGTTATAACTTTCTAAAATGCATCTCTCGTTATAGATTCCTAAAATGCATCCACTTTGAGAAAAATCAATGTGTATGAAGTCTTTAAGGCCAAAATTATGACAAGAGAAGATATTTGCAATCACGACCTTTTGTAAATGGCTGCTAAGGTTTAGTTAGGTGTTTTGTGACAACAAATAAAAAAAAAGCACCTCTTAGTTTCTTGAAATTCATTATTCAATTTCTTTTGTGACAATATTAAGGAAAGCATTCCAAAAAAAAACAAGACTTCAACGAGAAAATGTGCTAAATGTTGATATTTCAATGTAAATTTAGTTGAGCACTTATAACATATATGGATAGAATGTTCTTAGAAACTATATTTTGAAGTTTTTAACAAATATTATAAGGTGAGTATTTTGGCATGCAACAGGTCTAAGACATGTATATGCATATTTTGTCCTAATTAAATACAACATATCAATGTCTACTATTTATTACGCAGAAGGCGTTCCCCCTATGGGAAAGGCTCTTGCGGACGTTTCTCTAACTATGTTAAAATTGACAGTTTGACAGGGGTTTTGATAGGCAGTCGCTTCTGGTGATTTTAGATCTTATGACATCGTTGTTTTTTTCACGGATTCCTTACGCCAACTGGAGGCTCTGTGTAGGCTTTATTTGTGCAAAATTGACTGCGTTTTTGCTGCTAACCCAGAAATTGCCGTCATGGTAGAAAATTTCCAACACGGGAGAGATCGATGAAGGAATAAACCTAATTTTACCCACGACCCCTCCAATTGAGACTCGAATTCCACGTAGAGATCGATAAAAGTCGTCTAATTTTATCTGAATGCACAGACATGCTGTTAAATTGGTTCTAGATAATTCTCGTGGGGCCAGCTAAAATATGATTAAATTTATTTCTGGGAAGGTGGGTCATATGTGCACAAGATTCGAACCTCGGAAAGGACGATTCTTTTTTTTTTTCAGAGAAAGGCAATGAGAATTTTCCTTACGCAAGGGACCGGGTCCCCTCATGGGATGCTTTTGAAACAAAATACTATTCTTCTTTATTATTTTATTTTGGATTGTGCGGGAGAGTTTAATATGCCTCTACATTCCTCTTATGAGTTCAAGTAATTACGCCGAAGGCGCCCCCCCTATGGGAAAGGCTCTTGCGGTTGTTTTTTCTATATGCGGGACTTTTGGCACCTCTGTTTTACACTACGTTTGCGGTGCCATATCGAAAAACACATTGAAAAAAGAGATGTGAAGGGTTGGAGATTCGGTGATTTGGCACTCAGCACTGAATCCTGATGAAAGAAGACCCTAGGTTTGAGTCCTGACAGATCCATTGTATGTCAGAAATGCAATCCTTATTATGGCAAAGCACAAATATCTAAGGGAACATGTGATAGAACACACAATAGCACCAATGGAAAGGGTCTTCATTTGTTCCTTTTACTATGCAGTGGATACAGGTCTAGGTATGGAAATTGCTAGATTTTTGGGGACCTGTAGCTTCAGATTCGTCTTTGATACATTTGTACATAAAGGTAAGAAAAAATCAACAAAATAGGTTGTTATGTTAAAAGGTTGAGGTATTTGTAGTATGATATTCATTTTTTTGGTTTTTAAGTGAAGCGAGGCGGTCTGCCAAATACTGCCTGGATTCACCCAGCTCTGACTAGAAAACCAGACAAATTCGGGATGTGCCCAGACCAAGATCCGTGCCCGAATTGCAATGGTCCTTGTATAAAGGGGGGTTTTACATGTACCCCATAGTGCAAAACAATATGCTGTCGACAGATGCGTTTTATTTCTATCACTTCATCAGTGTCGGCATCCAAGAGTAAAATTGCTTATGCAAACTACATTACCAAAAACCCGACCAGAACCTTTCGCACCATTTCTTTTAACAATTTTTATTGTCCATGAAACTGGGAAGTGGGGGAAGTGCCAGAGGATATTAATGAATAGATATTAAGAGAGTCAATGCTGCTGCTTTCTAATTATTTTTTGACAAAGAAAATATCTATGTTTCAACAAACGAGAAACAAAGTAATGTGATGCAAAGGAAATGTAACAAGTAACACAATTGACAAAGGTTGTGAATAAGAAACAAGTTTTCGTATATGCATATAATTACTATTATATTTATTTAAAAAATTAAAAGTAAAATCATAGATCTAACCATATTTTAATTTCTTAATGTTAATACAGAAATGCACGTGTCCGTGGTATTCCTGTTTCTGTGCATTATAACGCATGACGACTAACAGACCTCACATTTCTTGCTACAGGGGACTATGTATCTTATATTTCCAATCCTACTTTGCTAAGGGAAAACACTGAAGCACTGAGAGCCCTTACAGCAACATCAATCAGCTCACTGCCAGACTCAGAAATCCCTCGGGCTACAAGCCACTGTCTAAGGGGCTCTATTCCATCAAAATTCACCCAGGAATAGCACCCAGCCCCATCCTGGGTTTAGTCCCATTAAATTACCACTAGGCTACGCACACTGGACTCGTGCTTTTAATCCTAATTTCCATTTTCATCATTTAATTATGACATTGCAGCATCAGAAAATCATTCAATTATTTTTTACAATGCAGGATGATGCATCATTACCCACATAGAAAAACTTAAATTCCTACAACCTTTTTGGACCTTGTATTCAAAATTTTAAATTGCAAAATATTCAGTTGATTTTTGCCCCGGATATATAAATTTCATCTCTAATTGACCATAACTATTTAAAAAATTGTTGCTCTCATACTTCTTTATTAAACCTTAAATGCTTCTTGTAACAAAAACCTTTTCAGTTTTCCATTTCTAGCCAGTTTTCCCCTTCTGATCACACAATAAACAAATGCAGGAAAAATCACAGAACACGTATTTTCAGATGGTTTTAAATTCATTATTTTAATTTCTACCCATATGCATTACGTTAACATATCTTGTGTTTTTTTTTCAGTGTTCCAGATTTTTTGCTAAAGCTGATTCCCTTTCTGAAATAATATCAAAGGTTTCATAAAAGGCATCACCTCTGGAATTATGAGGCTAGCAATATAGTACCAAAAGGCTTTTGGAAAAGACCTGCAATCAGTTATGAAATTCATTGTGATGATGGATCATGTAGTGTGATCCGAAACAACAATGAATTTCAAAATTGATTGTGGGTTTTCTCCAGAAGTTTTTGCTACTAATTATGGGACATGGAATCCTTAAAAAAATAGGAAGATAACATTTTCCTCACCAAACAAAATTTGTAATCCAAAACATCAATGAAAGTCAAAATTGAATGAGGGTCTTTTCCAAAAGGCTTTCGCTACTAATTAAGGATTGTAGAAGCCTTAAAACGCTTTTTACTTGTTTCTCAATATACAAGTACTTCCACAACATATTGGTTTCTTAATAGAGTTCGAGCACATAATTTCAAACTTTTTGTCCAATCAAATGCTAATATTTAGTAAATTGTTAAGTCTAATATTTCAGACGAGACGATGGACGGAGAGTGAATAGTCAAACATACGATGAAGTCCGGATTGCCGAAAGTTGTTCATGTGGCTATTATGGATGTGCCCCGACTACTATTTTTGTTTTTCATGGTAAATTGAATGGTCCTCTTTGGTGGAAGTTGTTCATGTGGTTATTAGGGATGTGGTCTTACTACTATTTTTGTTTTTCATCGTAAATCCGATGGTCCTCTTTTCATATCTTCAATGCATCAACCAAATGTATGATCTCAACCATTAAAATCACAACAATTGCTCCAAATAATAACAATTTTACCAAAAAATAAATCAAACTAATCACAATAAGTCGCGTGGACATGAGTACTTCGTCCCCAAGAATTATTTGTTCACACCCCTCTCCCACATTGGTCATCTAATGTGCCATGTTATCTTAGTAAAAGGGTTTGTCAAATCCTCTAAGAGAAAAATAAAAAAGGGTTTGTCAAATCCTCCAAGAGAGAAGTCATATCTATGTCATCAACGAGAACCTTCTCCATGGCATCGATAATGTTGATATCAACATTGCATTCTTATTCCCAATAAAAATCTTATAGGTAGCCAATTTGGCTTGGGGAGCCATCCTTGTGGCCTGTCCATTGGTAAACCCAGAGAAACTCACTCTCGCCACAGGGGACCCAACCATAGTGAAGCAATGTGTGTATTGTGCCCCATGCCATGGCTCGCTAATTTGTTCACAGTTTTATCAAGACTATCGTACCTTGGTTTGTAGCTTTTAAAGAAGTAACAAGCTCCAATTATTTTCTTATCACATCATGAATAATTGAACATAAGTCAACTTTCACACACACACTTCCATCTAGGGGGAATATTGTTCGAGTCCTTCATGTCACAAAAGCTTCTACTTTCAGGCCATATTTTAGTGGCGGTCAATGGCATATGCTTGAGGGATTTTCGTAGATCAAAACCCCAGGAAGGTCTTGGCCTTTCCATCGTTCACTTGTAGGTGGCCAAATTGTTGTATCGTTTCCGTTGGCTTCTCTATCCACAACATTTTGTGGATTTGTTTGAGCCTCTAAGGTCTTGAAGTTGTCTTGATGACATCTCCAATTCATGTTGTTCCCCTCGTAAGAGTGTCATTTAAATAATAATTAGTGCAATCCTTTGCTTTGTTTTTTTTGTTATTCTGGCATAATGATGATAAGGCACAACCTGTGAAGTGCATCTTGACCATTTTTATTTCTCGTAAAACAATTATGGTCTCGGTCGTCTCTATCACCCGTTTTTCGCCCTCCTCCACTTCCAAGTCTGCCGTAGAAAGGCCACCTTGAATGGTCAAGGTTTCATAAAATTTTACATCCACTCCTCTAAAATTATGTGTATATTATATTTTTCCCCAAGCAAATTATGCATGTTGTTTATTAACGGATAACACACTACATGTTTTGTATATTGAGTCTTTAGCAAACAACATACAACTTAAGAATTTGACACCATGTGAGAACAAAAAACATGTGGCAATTGACATCTTGCTCTTCAAACTTATTAAATGAGCGGGAAATGACTTCCATCAAATGCATGGTCCATTAAGAGGTCCAAATTTTGTAGGTAGACAATTTAAAAACTTTTCCAATCTTTTTCTACAAAGAGAAATGAAATGAAATGGTCTTAATCACATCCACAAGGTCGAGGGTTTATGGGACCTCTGCAAATTCCAACTACTTAAAGATTTTTGGGATTAGATGGTATTTTTTAGAATGTTTCCCCTCTTGTTGAATTGAGATAACATCTCCATTGACCCTTTTATTTCACTTTTCTCAAATAATTGTATCATGGAATCAACTCTTAGAATTTTCTCATACATGTTTCTAATGTTCGTGTACCTTCAACATTCAAGGATGAAATGTGCCTCTATGTCAACTACCCTTGTATTGCATACAACACAAATCCTCTCTTCAAAGAACTAAAAATCCTTGAAGGCCATGCATTATCATCTTTTCAAGAGTCGCTAAAACATATAAAATATGTTCTTATTGATGAAATGAGTTTCATCGGCCCAAAGTTGCTAAGAAAAATTGACATTAGGCTACACGAAGCTTTCCCACAATCAAAAACATTTGAATTTGGGAATAGATTAGTCATCCTCCTCGGCGACCTTGGCTAGTTACCATTGGTTTTGGATAGTCCTCTTTATGCAAGTAATTCCTATGGAGCCAGCCTTTGGAAGGGTTTTCATTCTTCCATTACATCGCAAACAATATTTCGGCAACAAGGAACAAACAATGCACGAGTTTCATTTCATTCTGGAATTTATTGCTCCACATCTGAGATTCAATTCCTCTTATTAAGGACTGAGAAGTCTTAATGTCTCGCACCGACTAACACCTAACTCAGCAGGAGCTCAACATTCTAAGGATGCACCACATTTGTTTGCAAAAAATGATCTCGTGGACTCCCACAACCTTCAGATGGTGAAGGCATTGAAGGTTCCAATAACCCAATCCATTGCTGAAAGTAACAGGCGGGCTGGACTAGGAGATCCAGATGATGATCAGTTGGAACACAAGGTTTTGTTGTGCAAACAAAGAAAAATCATGCTTATTGCAAATTTATGGCTTGACATAGGCCTCACAAATGGTGCTACAGGAACAATCACCGACATTGTCTACGACGCATCAATGCCACCACCAGCATTGCCTTTATTTGTTTTCAAATTTGATAGATACAACGTCCTATGTTGGGATCCCTCCAAACCATTACATATTCCCATACCCCTTGTTTCAAGAGGGAATCAAAGACAATTGTCGATTAAAATGACCCGGGGATTAAATATCCACATGTCCAAGGGACTTAAATTGCATAGAGCAAATGTCGACATTGGAACCACTGAAAGACAAGATTTGACATTCACAACTTCCTCCAGAGTTCCCTTGCTTGCAAATCTGTGCATTTCATGTATTCATGTTAAGTTCAAATAAAATAGTCTGCAAAATGCTACCACTCATGATATAATATTTGCAATTGTATATGTACGAATTTGTAACAAGTTTGAAATGCAGAGATGATACCTTTAAATGAAGTGGTTCATCTATATTTCTACACCAATAAAATACCACTTTACAACATACATGTTCAATTTTTTGTTTTTATTATTGCTCGCTTCTTTATGTAAACTAACAACATCACATTTTTGATGTCTTCTTCATTATATCTACATACAAATGCCTATAGTTTTAAAAACGTGAGAAAGAACCATGCAATTTATAGTTGCTTCCATCCAAAGCTTTGTACATTATATCACTTTTTAGCATATTGAATTGTTTTAAGGGATAGGCCTCATGTTTGCGCTTTTTAAATGAAGTGGTTCATCTATATTTCTACACAACCAAAATCAATCACACCCCTTATCAACATCAACTACAAAATTTATAATTATCCCTCTAAATCAAATAACTTATACCATTCGGCGTTCACATTGCATTGTACACATGCATCGGACGGCCCAGAAAACAGGGTTCGCGGAGGTTAAATTTAACGCCTGTTTCGCAGTGTAATGGTCAAAATGGAAGCTATGGTCAAAACGTGACTTGAAAATGGCGACCTGAGTAAATACTATTTATGAAATTTCTCCACCAGTGTATAAAAAAGAAGAATTTTCCTTTCTTACTTCTTCATAGGGTGTGAATGATTGTAATGGAGATTCTTTTTATTTATTTGACATGTGGTTTGCTTAAAATAAGAGTAAGTTTTCTCAGCCAATCTTGGTTTTCAAATATTTGGACTTTAATTTTCCTTTATTAGCATTGTTTTTCGGGTAATATTCATGGATAAAATATTTATGAAAGTACATTGAAATCTACCAATATTTTAAATAAGTAATGATTTTTTAATATAATATTAAAAAATGTTGAAATTGATATGCATAAATGGTTTTATATAGATATATTTAAGTCCTATGTACTAGTTTAAATTATTTGTTAATAAAAAATTTTGATTTTACATTAATATATTAATTATTACGTCGAAGGCATTCTCCCTATGGGAAAGGCCCTTGCGGACGTTTCTATGACTATCTTAAATTTGACAGTTTGACACCCGTCTAAACGTTTTTACTTTTTAACAGTTTTTTAGGACGTTTTTGTTTTTTGAAAACATCAAAATCGCTAAGCACGGGCATACTGTTTGAAAACACTTGGAAGATCTTTGGAGAAGGCAGAAAGACACGTTGGCTAGCAGGAGCAGGAGCAGGCGCGGGAAAAGAGGTTATTGCTGAATGATTGTTGTTTTTTTCATAATCCTTTAACAATACCTTCTCGGCATGTCCATGGCAGTTGTCTCTCTTGTATTATTGTTCGGTCTTTCTTTGAACCCAATAAAATTACAATAAAATCTGTAAACATCCAACATACTTAGCACACCGCTTCTACAACATTATGTGAAATAATTGTAACTTCTTTGACAAATAAATTGTGGCGGCAGAAATTTTACAGCAAATAAAATGCGGCTGCAGAGATTTTACAGCTGATGAATAAAATTTTCAGTGATAGGAACCACAAATTGCTTTGAATTTGCAAGCAAAGAGGCCCAAACTATGACAGAAAACTCCATCACGCAGAGGACCGAGAATTCGCAAAGATGATTGTACAAATTAGCAAAAACATATGAATGGAGTAGTGACATTACCATTCCATCCACGAGCAGGACCTACATAAGGAGAAAAATGATCATTCTGGTCAGCCACCTATACCATACTGCAAGAATGGAACTTACTGAATATTAGAACGCTTATGCATGATCTTTATGTTTTCATTTACTATATATGATGCACAAGTAATTATCATAATCAATTCTATATCTAGAATTTGTCTTAGAACCCATGAATCTAATGCATCCTTTTTTTCAATATACCAAAGTGCCACATAAGCTAATAAATATAACAATTTATTTGAAGTTTTAAAGATAGAAAACCTACTTGAGATAGTCTGATATCTGATTTGTCAAATCTGGCAGGAAAAGGGTCAATGTCTTCTTGGTTTGATCAAATGTGACTGGAGATATGCTTCTACTATTTCCACTTTTTAAAGTAAGCAATTTACTTGCATCCTCGTTTAGATTGTTGATGACAATGTCCCAGTTGATGACAGAATCCATAGACAGAAAGGGAACACTAGTAGTGGCTAATGGGAAAAAATTCTCTTCAATTGGTCCTTTATTTGATGTTGTAACAAGGTAACTTCAGTGGGTTTGCAAATGCACTTGAACCTTTCTACAACATCTAATGCTGATTGTAGTTATCAAAACTCAACCCTAATAAAAAATGCCTATCATCCAATACGTTACAATTATATGTTTACCTCCAAAATGTTGTCTGCAACATCCCAAATTTTGGCACTTGTTTGTCCACCAGAATCAGCTTTGTTGTCTTGATTTAGGGAAGCTACTGTTAATTTCAGAAATGAAGGTGCTGTCAATCTCCCTATATCAGTCTTCTCAGCAAGGTTAGGTAGATACCTTATGTACCATCTGACACAAATTAATAATTAGCTTACTAGAAAACACATCTATTATAGAATCATCTAATCCCTTAAATCATTCTTAAGGGAAAAGGGGCAAGTAGAAGTTGCAGCACCTTGATATCTCTAAGGCACCAACCATCCGCAAGGTTCATTCACTACTTATTCCATCATATACAATCACATCAAATTTCCTTTATGGTTCCTTGGTGCTTCCAGTTCCTCCTATAAATCGTATCAATTTTGCCAATGCTCCTATTGCTAAAACTGAATCCATCCTTGGAAGCATGCCGAGTTCCTCACCCATAATCTAATTTACAATGAAGATGGTCCAAGAAGAGATGCTCTTACGTTAAAGTTCAAACTAATAACAATTGATTAACCATGATGTCATAAGCTAATAACTATAAAGAAAAAAAACAGGCATCTTCATAGAGTGCAATTTGACCGATGCTATACCTTTCCCTCTCTGATCCTTACACTTGTTTATAGAAAGCAATAGAGAATGGTGTCTTATGTTTTCTTGCAGGGAAAATGACAAATAACTCCTTGGGTCAGATTAATCCTGCTATCTGCCTTCTTTAATTGAGAATGAGGTTCAAGAAGCATCTACAACTGTTTGCATATAAATATGGCAGAGTCAGAATCACCTCTGAGAAATAAGATTTTTCTCTTAATTAAACTGTAAATGGACTCTTGCATAAATCAATAAATAACAAAAAGACTCAATGCCTACTTGGTGGATTCCAATCGAACAACATGCAAGGTATCTTTCCCTACATGAGGAGTGTTCCCTATCTTCTAACCAATCAAGAATTATGTAGTGGGATCCTGTGACTGTATTACATGGCATGTTCTCAAACCCATGCTTGCATAGTACTACATAGCCAGGAGCAAACGCATTATACCTATGTTGATTCAAAACAGCTCAGTTTCCAAAAGAACAATTCCTTAAGATATCACATTTTGAACTTCCATTACTGCTGAAGTAAAGGTGGACCCACCTTTAAAATGCATCAATTTAGATATGCAAGAGATGGAGTAAAGACACATGGAATGGAAAAAAGGTACCCAATGGTTCCCATAAAATCAACAATGATTGAACAAATAATAGAATGAAATTGAGAACCAAAAATTATTTCAAGATAAAGTTAACATAGGTCAACAAGGCCATTCACTAATGAGTTCGACTGAGTGTCATCCTATCCTCTAGGATTCCATTCCAGCATGAAGCTGCCTTACCCAAAAAGACAAGTAAAACAAAAGGATGTTGCCAAAAAGGAACAAAATCATTTGCAGAATTACTGTCCAGTGCTGATGATCTGGGCTTGAGAAAAAAAATAGTAAAACTCACAGCAACTTCTCAGGACAACCAACTTGTGTTAGAAGGGAAGGAGGATAGAAGTTAAATAAACCAACACTCTGGATTAGTATCACCATTTCTCCCCTACTGAAAAACACTCGAAGTTGTTTGTGTGCTAAGTGGGCGTCTTTGCCTTCAATCAATACCAAAAATACATAAAAGGAAAATTGGCAATTAAGTTTTAAGTTAATGACCACTCATGAAAGCCCGAAATGAATAAGAATAAAATCCCACATAAAATCATTTGCATTGAACATCTCACAACCCTATGAAAATTGGCCTCTGAATTGTTTGTTTGAAAAACACCAAAAGAATTAAAAAATCACATTATCTTAGGAAACCCAACAATGGCATTTACATTTAACATTCCACATTCTAATAAAAAATGAAATCCAAAAAAATTATCTCATAAACTACTGAAGAATTGAAATCCTCAAGAGACACAATAATCTCATTAATGAACTCATCCTCCATGGTAACTATAAGTAATATATAATGAGTATATAATTGGTGTTGGGTGCTTTCTACACTTCTATAAGTAGATGCTTTCATTTTAATATACTCATGACAGTCATAGTGAACCATTCCTTGTATTATAAGTTGATGACCTTGCATATTTTGTACCCAATATCACCATTGGTGATACATACCTAGTGGGCAGATATAGACAATACAACACCCTTGTTGTTAGAGCTCTCATGGAGCATGCCACTGGAACTCAGGTATAATGCTTAATACTACTCATAATTAAGCATGTCACCGGAACTCGGGGATAATGCTTAATACTACCCATAATTAAGCATGCCACTGGGAGTTGGATATGATGCTTAATATGACCTGTAAACTATGTATAATATTGCAGTAACAAAACCATGTAGAAGTCTACACTTTAGTGGATGTTGAGGACTTGCAAATATCACCAAAGGGGTACTAATATCTTGTGTGGAAATTTGAGTTATTTCAAATGGAAAAAGCTTCCAATAGTGGCAAGCAATCAAAGGGATTTTTCAATATAAGTTATGTTATTAGATTTAGTGAAACATCTCACTTTCTACTGGCTTCTGTGATCTCTTTTCTAACAACACGTCTATTGTGGTTGTATTAAGAGGATATTCATACCCCAACCTTAAAGCAAGACATTGACATCACTAGCCTTCACCCTTCTTGAAAACCCATGAAAATCCAAATCTCGTAAGAAATTAGGACTCATTAGGTCTCTGTTTGCACCTCCAACATGACTGTTAAAGATTTCTTCTTCTCATTTTCTGGACATGATATGAAAACAATCCTGAGTTGTGTCCATCCTGTCATCTTTGCACAGTCCATCAATAATTGCATTAAATGTCACTTCATTCAGAAAAGGACCAAATTCCTCCATTTGTACAAACAAATTGTAGGTTGCATCTACATATGTATGGAAGTATTCATGTATTCATGTATTCATGTTTAGCTCAAATAAACTACTCTGCATACCACTACCACTCACGATATAAGATTTGCAAAAAAATTGCCCAGAAAACACTACCACTCATGATAAAAAAAATTGCACATGTATGGAAGTCTTCATGTATTCATGTTAAGTTCAAACAATCTACTCCGCAAAATGCAACCACTTGTGATATAAGATATGCAAATATATATGTACGAATTTGTAACAAAATTGAAATGTAGAAATAGAACCTTTAAATGTAATGCTTCATTTATATTCCTACACTTACAAAATCAATCACCCCCATTATCAATATCAACGATAAAAGAAATAACTATCCCTCTAAATCAAATAACATATACCGTTCGGCGTTCACATTGCATTGTACATATGCGATTGCTAGTAGACTTAAATATAATTATTCTTAAATTGAATTAATCCTACAATGATAACAATTGTGAGACACAAAAAATGATATAATATACAAAAAAAAATACTAGAAAAAATAGACCATGAGAAGCTTCCCTTTTTGTATATTAAGTGAAATATTTTACCATATTAATTTATCAAAACTATGTTAAATACAATAGACCAATCGTGGGACTAGATATTCATCCCAACCACTTTCATGGACACGAAAAAGTAGGAATACCTTAATACATTGATCAGCTTGGCATAGGATTTTATGGATCTCAAACTTTCTATCATGAAATATCAACCCATTTGCTCATAAAGAGCAATAAAACTATAAAATATCCGCACCTAAAACATAGTAACATTGATTCATCCAAACAAGTTACTTAGATTATATTCTTCCCAAATAAAAAAAGAAGGAAATGTAAGATTTTCTAAGCACTGCTTATTTCAAGAGTTATCAAGTATCTTGATTATGTGAATATTCAGTGATAGGTATTCAAAAACATTAGCAAGGTACATTAAGTATTAGGAGTTGAAGTTAATCGCAAAATACGAACACTCGTTTAAGCTAAATGAGATGAACATTTTGCTAAGTTTTCCTTCCCAACAACTAGTTGGTTTCATTAAGTATGTTTTGGAATATAAGAAAAACATTTTAGATGTATCTAAAATTTGAATGAATCGATCCAGAACATTGTATTGCTCAATTTTCATATCACACGGGATCTTTCTAGACATTTAAAAAATAATTCATTTTTTATTTAGAATAATATTGATGGACAACATTTCTATTCCTTTTCCATTCAAGTTGTTTTTCCGTGTTTAATATACATTTACATTAGATATTAACTATTCTTAGAAATGGGAAGTCGCACTGACAGACACATATTATTATGATGTTTATATTTCCAACAAAGCTCCAATGCATTATTATTTATGTGATTACATTTCTACAAATTGCATTCAATGAATCATGAATGTGATAGTCTTTGGCATTTGTAATCTTTATTATGTAATGGCTCATGTTTCAACACATTATTCACGAACTGCATTCACCCACCAAGGGCAAGACATGGACACCTATGCTACATGTTTCTCTATCATAGGTAGGTCCCTCGCTACTCGTAGCCCACTCTCTCTACAAATATGCATGCATAAGGCATTGCTTTACACAATTAGGTTGAGGTTCAAGCTATCTGTTCCAAATGGTCCACAAATCCAAGTAGTCATTATTTTACTTTTATGTCATTTTGTATATCATGGTGCACAACTCTTAATATTGTATATGGTGGAGAACTCTTGACTACTTTGGTCATTATTGTTTTGAAATAAGTTATCATTTCTTTTCATTTTGTATTATGAAGAATGTTTACCTTCCTTAGCACCTTTTACCGATTGTCAAGTATCTTTGACAACTCACCCACACTATTTTTGATGCAACATGCATATTCAAACTTTGGTACTATGATTTTATATCATTTCCCATTTATTGTTTGTATTTTGACATCATTATCAGCGACGCAAATAAATCCTATAACTTTGTGAAAATTTTATGTCCTATGTGCTTTTTTATGTCATTGACATTTTGTTTTTTACGTTAACGTGTTTCACTCTAGGGAACTTGTGTTTGTGTCTAGTTACAAAGTTAAAAATTATGGATTATAATCATCGTAAATAAATCGTACTAGATGAAAGATATTATACTTAGCTAGTCCATCAGCATGAAATGTGTTGAAGAAGACTTGAATTCCCAATGGTCTAGTGCCCTTGAAAGTTGAAAAATTAAGGTTAAACTAGTTCACATGAATCTAAGCTCTAACAAGCAACAAGCTAGAGATATCATGGGTGTATGACAAGACTTGTTGTTGATGGTTAATTGAAAGCGTGTGAAGTGTGGACTTTTGTACGGTGACTGTTCAATTTAACCCCTTCCCCGAAGAACATATCCAACTTAACATTTTTGAATTGGTTTTTCTACAACATCATTTGAAGTGGAATCTGAAACAACCTTGAAATCCCCAAACTACACTAATCCCAAACCGTTAATCAGAAAAAGTCTTAAAGCCCGCTTCAAATATGCCCATGATCCATACATAGATTCATATTTCGTCGCTTAACGGTAATTTCTCTTTGAACCTTGGTCCGTCGTACTAGTCAGATAACAACAAAATGTACGCACAATAACAAAGCATCTCAAAATGGAAAAATTAATAATGTTCCTCAAAGCCATAATAAAAAATCTTTTCGACTAAATTTGAAGTGTTTATTATTGCACGCAAAACGTGAAAATAAGTTGTCATGCCTAGATATAAATGTTAATTCTTTTTACAATGGTTAATGGTCGTAAATATTCCATGGTAAAGTATCTTAGAGAATTAAGATGCGAAGAAAACAAAATAAACATAGCAAACTAGGGCAAGGCTTGAAGCACAAGCGGTTTGTGGAAACCATTCGACGATGACCAATTCGTCCAAAAAAATCCCAATTATATATTTGGAGCCTATTATTTTGATACAAACCTCTTGTTATGTCAGGTTACAAGTTTATAAGAATAAGTGCATATCTTCTTAACTTTTGTGTGGCAAGATGGCTACAATTCATACTAAATGCAGCTCACTCGTCTATTTTTTAACGTTTTTACGTTACATGAACTAATTGTATAAATTTCATTGGGTTGTTAAACAATTGAGTTTCACATTGTTTCTCCTTTCCATTTTCGCTGCCCATACACTTTTGTTCCCTCTAACCCTTAATTCTTCACCCATCTTCCTCTCCCGTTGTTTCTTTTCCTCCAATTTGACTCCTTCAAAAGATCCCCTTCGGCGTTTCCATCGTAAATTTCATGTATGATTACTAGTATTTATTATCAGAGTTGAATTTATCATTTTATTAAGTGCTTTAATGCACTGCCTATATCACATTGCAAATTTAACATTCCACATCACATTCTTGTGAAGTTTAAGATTTTAAATTTGATTCAAAGTCTAAAAATCTAGTCAATGGAGCTATGAGATTTTGATGTTATATTTTGTCTTGCAGAAACTCATATACATACGTGAACATTTTCGTTGGAGCTAAGGCCTCTTTTTGATAATGATTTATGTAGCATTGGTTATACCCCTAATGGAATATTTGCATTTGGTATCTAGATTTATGTCACCTTTGGCTAAGGGTTAAATTTGATGGTTGTTGACACATTTTTCTTGATTTCGCAATTTTTTGAAATAATTGTCACTTATGATTTGAATATTTAAAATGTGACTATCATTTTTTATATAGGTTTATGTATAAATTATATAATTTTACATAAATAAATAAATTTAAAAAGCTAGATAAATAGAGATTAATTTAGTATATACTTTATTATCAAGTTTATAACCGCGTTATTTCCTTACATTTGAATAGAATTTCTTTCTTTGAAAATGCATTTGAAAAGATTGCAGTTTGATTCTCTTTTTGAAAACCATATAAGCATAATTTTTCTTTGTCTATATTGTTATGCCCTACCAAGTATTATTCCTAACTTTTTTCATGCTTTTATGTATTATTAGTTATTATTTTTACCTCCATGTGTGAAATGCATTAACTCGGGAGGATTTGTCATATCATGGCCTTGTTGGAAATGGTAGCCTATTCGACATTATATCATTTTAGACACAAAATCATGCACTTTGCGTAATTATTTAGTCTCAATCACATACTATTATTCATATGGTTCCTAAGTAAGAAAAGTACTAATTAACCCATGTCTTTGGCCACCTTTCTTTGCTCTATGCTTTATTTTTCAGTATTGCACTCTTACTTACTCAATCTGTCTTTTTACCTTTTTGGCATTTGTCATTCTGGACACCAGTGCCCAGCCAGGACTCCAGCACTAGGTGCCCCCCTCCCCTCTGGGTGCCCTTGTCTTATTTGTACTATATTCACACTTTTTGGGGTTAATGTTAATTATGAAATTCAAGCAAATGAATCATTTAAATATAAAGTTATGTGACCATAATTAGAGACCAATCACTAAGCACCACTTATCACCACCTAAGGTTGCATCCGTCAAAGCATCTATAGCTCCATTTTGTATCCATCTAGATCCATCACAAGGGACAAAGGTTGGTTCATCTACATCACACTTCATATGAGGGGAGTCTATTATTTCCACACACACATTATTTACATTCTACATCTAGCTACTTGCTCGCTACTTCAAGTGAGACACGCATAAGAGTAACCTAGGACACAATTCCGCACACACACACACATACACACACTCATAGAACTACATTGGATCTGAGATGTAGTGCAACACTTAGTAGTAAGTCCATCATTGTGGCAGATGAGGACAGTCGGACCCCTCATTTTACATCTTTATTTTTTTAGGATTTGATGTCTATTTGAGGGTTTTGCAAGTGATTTCTTCATTGCAGGATTATGGGTACCTCGGCGATCCAAGTGTGACATACATACGAAAAAAGGTGAACCTCTTACGACATCTCAGAGGAGATTTTCTGAGTATCTACGTAAACTAAGGTGCCCAGAAATCAGACCAGAATGCCCACGTGTGATCCTATCTCTCTCCATGCGCCCCTGTCCAGTCAAATTTACATAATCTACATTTTTCCAGGGTTTTGTGCAACGGTCCTCCATCTATGTTCAGTCTGTCTGCATTGTGACACAACCCAGTGACCTCTTCGAATCAGCTAAGGCTCTTCTAACCCTCTTTGTAATTAGGGTTTCATATTTTCATTGCTTAATTGCTTGGGTATTATTTCAATATTTCAGTATTCATTTATTTAATGCAAACTTGCATTAGATTAGGCTATTATTTTACATTTTAACATAATCATTTTGGTGAACCCAAACTTGATCTTCATGCTCCTAATATCCTCACGCTTTTTACTGCCCATCTTCCTAGGGTCTCATTGTCATGAGTATCTCAATTAACGACTTCTTGCTAGCCAATCCTAAATTAAGACATAGAGTACAACATCTCCTTGTTACTACTCCCATTCCTATTGATATGGATCCAAACTCCGTATATAACTCTTTTGTTGATGAATTTTCTCAACATATATATTTCCCATCTAATCCTCATGTTGATATTTCTATTTTTAAAAATAATCCACCTCTTCACATCATGATTCACATTTACAATATGGGTATCAAACATACTTTAATCAATAATGGATCTGAACTCAATCTATGTCCCATGTCATTCGTTGAAAATAATGGTATGTCGGCTACTAATGTGTTGGTCCAAAAATCTGTCGGGTGGACGGATCTATGGATAGACGAGCCAACAGTGTGCAGGGCATAGCCCCTCTTTGAGTCAGCAAAGCGAAACTAGTTTATTGCTATTCTACCAGCAGAAATCTATGTAAGTCTCACAATATTCTACCTTCGAGGGTTTGGGATCTCATCCCAATTAGGTTATTTCCAACTGTGTAAAGCAAGGAGAGAAGGGAAAGAATGAAGATAAGATAGATCCGAAAGGAGAAAAGAAATGAATTCCAAAGCAGAAAGATCAGAAGGTCTATGTTTTGGGATTGGTAATAAATGGAGCCAAACCTACTTGCATAGATGAACAAAGCAATACTGATAAATAAATGACAAGAGAAGTAGAAGTAGATTCAACAGAATAAACATGTAGATCTAACATAAGAAAGTTCTGATGCATAACATAGGTATTCAATGCAAATTCTCAATATTGTATTAATATTTTTCTTCTGTTACAAAAATTACAAAGCCTTTTTATCCTTACTTCTATTTTTTATCTAAAAAGTGTCCACTGCTAAATACAACAAGTATCTAAGTATATATAGAAGAAGGAGAAGAGAGAAGGCAAAAATAAACCAACAACTAATTAAAAAATATATACAAAATATCTAAAAGTCAATGTTGACTCTGGGCAACTTGGTGGATGACAACATCCCATGGTGCAACATGGATGATCTCATCATTTGTGCCAACATACTCTTAGATATTTACAAAAGGGAAGCTAAGAGGAAGAAGGTTATTCATCGTCGTCTTACGGCTGAAACGGGGTATCTTGCTTCTGCTGCTACTCAGGACGAGGTGATGTAGAACTGAGTCTGATATTCCATGAATTTACTGACCATCGGCTGAAGTTGATCCTAGGCAGGACCCTTTGTATGATCACCAATGACCTCACAAGTCTCCCGCTCATCTCTGAGTTTTATAGGGACCTTGAAATATTCATTACTTTCCTCCATCAGTTACACCACAAAATCACGGCAAGCCAGAAGGTTATTGATGCATTCAATGTCAAAAGTGACTTCTGGCCCTAGCCCTTGCGAGACGATCTCCTTGAAGATCTGAATAGTTTCATCTTCCTTCCTCAAGGAGAAAGAAGGGGTGAGAAAGCCCAGAAACATTCTTAGAAAATTTTTCTCCATTTGATGTTATTGCATCTAGGGCTTACTCCTTGACCTTGTCAATCTTCTCCAGGATGAATTCCACCTGATCGACCCGGTAGTCCAACGTAGTAAGGATTTTGCTGGGTACCCTGGGGTGATAGAAAATGCTGAATTTTACCAAATCATCAACTGAGCAATCAAGCATTTTCTAGAACGTCTCGTGTTGTAACCGAGCATGGTCCAACTCTTCAGAGATAGGTCCTGTAATCACCTGGAGATCTTTATTTTCCTGACTAATGTTCTAATACAACTTCGGTGAACTTGACAATTAACTCTTCGCTATCTTTGAGGATCTGATCTCTCCAGGCAAAAAACTGCCATACCTTGTTTTCCAATTTTGGCATATTCATTTATCTTATCCTGGCTTAGGACCACAGGAGTTTTCGGAGGTAGTTGTAGGAGGTGGACTGCCCATTTTTTGCAGGGCATGGAGAAGACGCTTGTTCTGCTCTTTTAATAGCCTCTTCTCTTCCTTTGCTTCTTGGAGCTTCTTGCAAAGAGCATCCACCGCAGATAGGGCCTCTCCCTGAAGACTTTCAGACGAGACATTCCCATTGTGACCTGCATCACTATATAATCTGTAGGAGACAGATCCTTTTTATCCTTTGAAGGATTAGGATACGCAATCTCCATCACTCTTTCTCCCAATGCACTATGAGAGAAGTGAGTTATCGGATTTTGCTTCTTAGCCCCCTTTACTGGGATGATAGAGAAGTCCATTGGTGTAATAGGGACTTTCCTCTTATGTTGGCTCCGGTGCTGAGAAAGCTATGCTGGACCTAAGGGAGCGGGACCAGTTGTGGAAGAGGGAACAACTGTAGTGGATGAGGGGAAATGCATAGAGACACGTGGTGGTGGCATCGAGAGAGAGGAAAAGAAAGTGCTCATGGGAGGGGGAGATACTACAGGTGAGGTAGTCATGGGAATGGAAGGGAGTTGAGATATGAGAGAAGAAATAGTGGGGGACAGCTCCGCAAGAGAAGAGAAGATGCAAGACGAGGAAGGGGGAATAGTAGAAGATGGGGGAGAGGATACAACCAAAGAAATGGTCACTTGAGTCACATGAGAAGGGGGAGAAGGGATGGTGGGAACCTCCATGGTTGTTGCAGTGGCAACATCCTGAATGGATGTGCCCATTGGAACACTCTCCGTTGCTTCTTTCTCTAGGGATGCCAGAGTTACAACTTGTGTAGACACCAAATTTGTGTCTTATGACCCCTTGTGACCCGCATCTCATCTCGCAATCTAACCTCATCACCTAAACCTTACACAATTATTTATTAATTACCTTATAATTGATAAATCCACATCACCTTACCCGCCACCTCACTTTTCCACCTCATCAGTGACCTATCCCTAACCCTAAACTAACCTAATTAAGACCTTTGATGACTTGGTCTATTGACTCATATCATCCATAACTAATGCCTCCTTACTCACACCCAAAGCCGACCTCCTAGATCCACTTCTTGATCAAGCCCGCAACTGATCTCTCGGGAGAAAAGCAGGGAAGGTGGGCTATTTTACTGAAAAATAGCCTACTTTTTCCTTGACCGATGCCAGGGTTCCTACTCGACCGTCCGTCGGTTACGATATAAACCGCCATCGGTTCCCTGTAAATGGGCTCCCTGGGGTGACCAAAACAACGGATCGGAATTTTCATTTTGGGATCAGTCGAAGGATTTCTGGATCAATAGAGAGCATTGGTCCAACTGCTTTAGAGAGCAGTTCATCCAACATTTCCTGGAGGGCCTTGTGTGACCTGGCTAAGTGCATGATATCTGTCCAGCTGTGAACTTGACCAGATTAGTTCCTCACCCTTCTGAGATCTTCACTTGACCGAGCAGAGACGACTGGAAATCTTGATATGCTTGCATCTTGGTCAAAACCAGTAAGTCACATCTTGGCATGTCCTCTATTATAACATTTCTTATGCTTCTTGAATCTCAGTCCTCCTATGAATCCGTTTCTGAATCCACTACCTAACATGCCATTGCATCTAACTGTCATTCTTTTACCCCTCATCATCTCATTTCCTAATATCATCCATAATACCAGCCTTAAAACAAACACCATAGCTACCAAGATCATTGATCCTGGTAGAATCCCACCGGTATCGGTTATCCAGCTTCAACTCTGGGTATCAGGTATCTCCATATACTCGGCATCGGTTATCTGTAACCGGCATCGGCTTAGTGCTAGATAACCCTCATCTGGGCTATGACTGTAACCGTAGGGCATCGGTTCCTCTGGATCAAAACCAGAAAACCAGCCTTTCCCCTAAGGGTGCTACTTATGAGTGTCAACGAAACAACTTAATTGATATCTTACAGTCTTTTGTGTTAATTCATCCATTTGCAGGGGCATCTGACCACCTTCAAGGAAGTTTTATATTTCCTGGGCCAAAGGCATGGTTCCCTCAGTTTATTGTCTAATGAAAATCTTGTGGTCTTGTGTTCTTATTTGCAGGTAGTCCTTCCAAGACAAAAAGGAGTTCTTCAGCAGTCAGCTTGATCTTTCTCTACGGTACACGCACACCATCTCGACATTCCACAGGTATGGTCCTCCTAGCCCCTGGCAACAGTGCCTTAGTCTGTTGCCCATCTAAAAGGACTCTCGAAACATTTCCGAGTGCCAAACAACTTGTTTATGTGCGGCAGAAGGAAGGCTGTCAGGAGCTTCTTCTTAAGTGGAGCTTGATTCTCCCTCTTTATCCTTGCCTTTTCCCTTTGGCAGATGTTTCATCCTGACAGGTGCATTGCCCAAAGGGGACATGGTGAAATCTACTCCGAGGTAGATAAGGCCATTCATTCTGCACTAGTGTTCGATGTCTGCCGCAATGTTTCTTTAACACTTACCTCAATGGTCTGGGGTGCCTTTATTCTATCTATTTCGGCAAATGGCCAGCTATCCCCATCCATGTCTAGATACACCTGATCAACTTCTTGATTGGTATTTTGATAACCTTTTAGAACAATGGCCTCACCATACTGAATAATATCTACTAGGGTTAGGGGAGAGTGATCCTTTCTTCTAAGATTGACCTTGTGATACAAGTTGATGTAGATATCCTCGATCTATGGAATGTGGATCCAATCAAGTTTTTCCTTAGGGAGGTAATTTCTTGGATCGGTTGAAGGTGGGCCTTACTGGGAAATTTTGCTTTAGATTGAGCAATTCTAGCTTTGCGAAACATTTCTCAGGCTTTGTTGTGGGAAATGCAGGTGTACCTACCCACTATAAGGGGGAAAGGAGTTCCACCCTTCTTTCTTTTCAGGCACTTCTCATGGTATGTTATGAGGTACCTAGATAGCTCTAATCGGATCAGCTTAGGGCCAGCATACCTTGGAAATTTGGTGGGCTCCCCCAAGACAGTTGGCTGCTCTGAGATAGGTGAAGGTGGGGAATTGGGTAAATAATGCTCCCAACTTCTCAGTTCTATGACTATGCTCTTGGTCATCTGACCATGAGTCATTTTTGGCCTCAAAAGGTAGACGATGCCGTAGAAGAAAGCATCATTGATCTTGGTAAACTGTAAGATGCTATTCTATAGCTTCAACTCCGGGTAGTATTCGTATATCTTTCACCTGAGGCCAACCTCTACATCGGCTTAGTGCTGGATAATCCCTCTCTAAGGCAGCAATGTAGACTACGTAGGAGTTCATGTAGAACCTCCCCGTTGTGGTGAGTTGTTGGAGCTGCTCTAGATATGGTGCTGCTTATGATCTCTACCCACTCAAAGCGTTGATCAGGCACATTCTTATTCATGGTTTCTAGGTACCTAAGCATCCATTTGTGAAAGTAATGGGCATCAGAAAGCCCAAAAAATCTACTTAGGAAGGTGATGGTATCACTCAGTTCCTTAGAGAAGTCGCTACGGTGAATAACCTGTGGCCACCTGGTTATCACCTTCTAATTCTTTAAATACACTTCGTTCATCAGCTACATGCATTTGTCTTCATTATCCTCTCACACCTTGATGCAGTCTTCTTGGCTTACAGCCACAAAATTTCGGTGGTGGGGAATGCCTAGCATGATCTCGAAGTGCCGAGCAGTGAGGTTGATTATGACCTCACCCTTTTCATTTTCGACACACCTTGTGTCTTTGTTGTAATAGCGGGCCACCACCATCATAAACTCATTATTTACTACACTGACGGGGACCCCCCCAGCAAAATGCAGACCACTACCCACCAGCTTGTCCATCCAAGGACTGCCTGTGACCCTCCTGGTTCTGGCCCAGAAATCCTCCATGTCGATGTGGCTGAGTTCAGAATCTCTAATGTCTAGATCACATTCTGCCTGGGACTCGGGCATTCTGACCCTTTGATATTTGTATTTCATCTCTTCCTCTGTAAGCTTAGCCTTACCCTTTGACTTGGTTGGCCTTTTGCTTGATGTAGACATATGTGGATTTGAGTTCAGTTGCTGATCTGCAAGAAGGAGCGAAGTCCAACACAAAAGAGCCATGTTAGTTGTCAGATCTTCCATTAAAGCATTACAGAATGAGGAGTTAGCAATTTTAAGGCCTTTGGGCGCAAGGCATAGGGACACTGCAGGCTACAGGATTAAAAGTATGGTACACTGAAGCAGAGTGTTACAAGGATGAAATCAGCACCAAAGGGCGCAGGGTGCAGAAAATTTGCATATAACATCATTGTTGTTGTAAACAGGAGTGCGCCTGCGCCATTTATATGAAGTTTTATACTAGGCACAAATAAGTTTGGTGTTCCATGGGAGCAGGATGCGCCAATGGTGCAAGTAATTTGCATGGAACATGGAATTTTGGTGCACCCAAGGGCGCAAGATTAATGTGTGTAGCACTTACTTTATGTGTGCAAAGGGAGCCTTTGGCGCGGCGCAGGAAAAGATTACATAGCACTTTTGTTGTTGTAAGCAGGGTTGCGCCTACGCTAAAGAAAGGTTTTGGTTTTGTATGGCGCAAGAAAGGTGCCTTCTACAATAAAGGTCAATGCGCCATTGGCGCGACTGTGTTTTTTGTAACAGGAAAGGCGTTTGCACCAAAGGAAAACCGCGGGTGGAAATGATAACTTTTTAGGTTTTCTCCTCTTGAGTTTGTGATTTTTTCAGTTTTACCGATGAGATTCAACAGAGAGGGGAACTCAACAAAGAGGTTTGGATTCATTTTTGAGGTAGAGCCCTCTTGGCCAGCAGATCTAGAAAGAGGGTGAAAACGGTTTGGGAGGGAAGATTTGCAAAAACGGGCAGGAGAGGCTTATGGATTCTCAGATTCATTTCAACAAACCTCACAAACAACCAACAAAACAAAAACACAAGAGAAGCAAGAACCACTTACCCGGAATATATAGAATGAGAGAAACGAAATGGGGTCCACGAACGTGACACGAGAATGACAGGCGCACTGACAGGTGCAGAGGAATAAAGTTTTTCACATGTTTTTGATTGTGAAAGTGACAAGGCGGATGCGCCTATATATAGCCAAAAGTGTAATAAATGCGCCAACCACTTTTTAAAGGGTTGCACCAAAACACGTGTCGACATGGAAAACTTTGTGCCCTTTGGCGCGGATATGTTTTTGTCAGCATGGAATTATCTGCGCCTTTGGCACAAATTTAGTACTGTCAACACTGGATTTTGAGCGCCTTGGCGCACCAAAACATGGCGCAACATTTTTGTTGCTGACAGGAAGGCACATGCGCCTTGGCGCATGCAAGAAAGGCACCTCACGGGAAGGCGCAACAATTGTTGTGTCAACACTTCAAAAGGTGCGCCAAAGGAAATAAAGAGGGTGAAAATTTAGCATGTGTTGCATACATAAAAGGTGCGCCCAACCAGAAAAGGACCAAAATGACAAAGTTCGGAAAACTAGATTTCCAGGAAAGGGATTTTACAACATCCAAACATTGAGGTACCCCAACGAGGAACCAGAACAAAATTTTTGTATGGTTACCTGTAAAATTGCCCTCGTCAATTTTATAGGATAACAGCTGGCTCTTTCTGGGGACTATCTTTGAGCGAAGCTCAAGGGTAGAGAAACCCCATATCAACATGTGCCTATCCATTGGGTTACAGAGTCAAAAACAAGGGCGATGACGAAAGCAAACACATGACGAAAGCAAACACACAACATAAAGCAAACTATACAAAGAAGAGAGCAAGCTCTACTTCCTGAATATTTTGAGATGCTGCCTGCTATAGGGAAGCGGGAGATCAGTTCCGTCTAGATACAAGAGATAGAAGCTATTCTCTCCATTGAGCTGCTTGATCTTGAAAGGCCCTCTCCATAGAGAATCAAATTTCCCGTGCATGCCCTTTGGCTCTCTTTGTTTGTCCCACAAAAGGACGAGATCTCCCATCTGGAAATCTCTTTGCTTGGGTTTTTTATCGAACAATCTCTTAACTTGATTCTGATGTTCGATGATCCTGTCGACCACTCTTACTCTTTTTTCTTCCAGCTCTGCTAGATACATGATCCTCTTTTCAAGAGAATTTTGGAAAGTCTCATCTTCAATTGCTCGTGCCAATCGCAGAGCAGGAAGTTCTGTAGAAATGGGAAGCTCGGCGTTGATTCCATATAACACTTGAAAAGGAGACATACCGAGGGACCTCTTGGGAGTAATGCGGTCTACCCACAAAGCGTCATACAATGACTTGTGCCATGTTCGCTGACTCTCATCAACTAGCTTCCGTATGATAGTCACTAAGTTTTTATTACTGGATTCTGCCTGACCATTTCCCTGGGGGTAATAATCCGAGGCGTGGGCCAAGATTATCCCGTGTTCATAGCAAAAACCAACAACTTCTCGTGAGGAGAAGTTGGAAGCATTATCAGCAACGATTTTGTGTGGAACGTGCCAAATCTCACGATGATATTCTCTTTGATGAAATTGCAAACAACTTCAGAGGTGGCATTCTTGACAGGAATGGCCTCCACCCATTTGGTGAAGTAATCTGTTGCTGTCAGGACATAACTATGTCTGGCACTCGATTGGGGATGGAGTGCTCCGATAAAGTCAATTCCCCACTGCCTGAATGGTTCATCAATAACGACTGGCCTGAGGGGAAAAGCAGCCAATTTTGGTTTGCCAACAAATTGTTGGCAGAGCTCACATTTTGCTACCCAGGTGGCTGTATCTTGAAACAGCGTTGGCCAATAGTACCTAGCCCGGATGATCTTGTGTGCCATCACGGAAGAGGAGAAATGACCACCACAGGCTGAATCATGAAAATTCTCAAGTAGCTTTATCTGTTGTGGCTTGTCAACACATCGCAAGAAGATGCCATCTATTCGGCGTTTGTATAAACAGTCATCCTAGATGACATATCTAGCTGCTCTGAGCTTTATAGCACGCTTCTCCTTTGAAGTTAGATGAGCTGGGAACTCACCGTAAGTGAGAAAGAAAGTGATATTAGAAAACCATTCGTCGCTAGTCGCGACAAATAGAACCATGGGTAGAGAATCAGCTTTCTCCAGCTGGCTTTGTGCTCCATCGGTGGAATCATCCTTTTCCTCAGGGTCTTCTGAATCCTGGTTTTTAGCCATGAGCTGACATAGGCCCTTGCCCCTTACCAGCTTGGTTGGTTTTATATCTAGATCATACTCTTGAACCTTTGCAATCCAATTTCCTCGCAAACTCCCTAACTCCTGTTGAGTTAAGATTGACTTGACTGCCGTGTCAGGGACCAACACCATTGTATGAGAGTTTAGAATATAATACCTAAAGTTCTTGACTGCTTTGACAATGGCGAAGGCATGGTTTTCCAACTGAGACATCTTCAATTCATGAGGCTTGAGGGGAGAGCTCATGAACGTAATTGGGGATTCAACATCCTCAGAATTCTTTTGCATTAAGATGGTTGATACAGTATGCTCAGATGCATAGCTATACATGATAAAATCCTTGGAGAAGTCGGGACATACTAGGACTAGTGCATGAGCGACTGAGGCTTTTATATCCTCGAATGACTTCACTCCACCGGAAAGTTTGGTGACCCTTTCATCATGTTTGATATGTGGTGAGTCTTTTCAGCAAAGTCGGGAATGAAGCGCCTGAGAAAGTTCACTTTTCTGAAGGAGTGAACGCCGGTTTTTCTTATGGGTAAAGTGAGGCTCTAAATAGCCCTAACCCTTTCGGCATCTATCTTTGTCCCTTCTTTGCTGACCACGTGCCCCAGCAATTTTCCTTCAGTGACCCCGAAAACAGACTTTTTCAGATTTAGGGAGATCCCGTGTTCTCGGCATCTATTCAATACTTGCTCCAAATGATCACAATGATCATTTCACTATTTAGAGAACATAGTTAAGTCATCCAAATAAACTATGATGACCTTCCCCATCATACCTTTGAAAGTGAAGTCCATCGCCCGCTGAAAAGTGGTGCCAGCGTTGGTCAGACCAAAAGGCATCCTGCTATAGGCGAATGTGCCCCAGGGGGTAGTGAATGTTGTTTTGAATTGGTCTTCAGGTGAGACTTCAATCTGATTATAGCCCGAAAAAACCATCAAGCATGGACAACATTTCTGAACCAGTTACTGCCTGCAGAACCTGATCCATTATGGGAAGCGGGTAGTTGTCCTTCAAGGACGCTTGATTTAAGTTACGAAAATCTACACATATGCATATCTCGCCATTTTTCTTGCGTACTGGCACAATGTTCATGACCTAGGTACTGTGATGGATAGGAAAAATGATCCTTGCATCCAGCATCTTCTGAATTTCAGCCTGGATGGTACCTGAGATCTTGGGATTATAGTGCCTCTATTTCTGGCGAAAGGGTTTGACACCCTCTTTCAATGGGATGTCATGCTGGACGTCTTTTGGCTTGAAAGACTTTAGATCGGCATAGGACCATGCCAATACATCCATGTATTTCTTCAGCAATTTGACAAACTTCCGCTTTTCTTCGGGTGTGCAACATTTTTCGATGTTCACAAACTGTGGATGTTCCACAGTACCTAGATTGACCGGTTTGGTCTCTGGAGAGGAGTTAGGATTATCTTGCCTTTTCTTCCTGACAAAACGATCGTGTCTGTCGAACAAACGTTCTACAGAGAAACCAAACCTTTTGGAATTTTATTTCCTTTGAGCTGACATATGCCATCACTTCCTTTTGATTCACCATCTTGATCAGTAACAGATTCACGACATGTAGAAGTAGATCCTTCAAAATGAAGCTCACTGAAATTTTCTGCCTTTTCCAGGAAGGCAATAAGTTGATTGTCATCATTGAATACCTGCCAGTGCTGAGAGTTGTCTGGCACGCTTGGGTGGAAAACTACCTCAATGGTATATGTGTCTGTTTTCAAACCTGGGTGAGGGAGCATGAGGGATGTCGAGACGGCTAATGAATCAGCCATGTCATTCTAAGCTCTTGGAATGACTTTTATTGAAAAAGCATCAAACTCCTCAATGTTATCCCATACCACGTTGTGGTAATGCCTGAGCCTTTCATTTTTCACTTGGTATATCCTTTTAACTTGATTTACGACCAACTCTGCATCACCCTGTACTTTTAGGTTCTTGATTCCCCTTTCCTTTGCGGCTTGCATGCCAAGTAGCAAAGATTCATACTCAGCGGTATTATTTGTGTTGAAAAACTGCAACTTGAAAGAGAGAGGAATAATCTCCTCCTCAGGAGATATTAGCATGGCTCCAACGCCGCATCCACTAGTTGCGCAGCTGCCATCAAACTGCAATGTCCATATCTTGTTAAGATCCTCTTCTTGGATGAGAAAATCCATTCTATCAGACTCTGTAGACAAGAAATAGTTCCCCATCCCTGATGATTTGAAGAGAATTTGGGCTTTCGGGTCATCGGAATTAGTAACCAAGTATTTCTTTTGAGATTGCGGCTCCAACGTTTGCATTATGCCTTTGACAGGGATTCTGGCCTTAGACCAGTCCATATGAATCTCTCCACCAACTTCACTACAAAAACTCCTTCCTAGTAGAATTCCATATGCTGCCAGAATATCGGCAATGAGGACGGTCATCTTTACTCTTTTCTCTGGGAATGCTGCAAATGCAAACTACACATCTTTGATTTGACCAATCAACGGAACCTGTTTGGTTTCCAAGGAGTAACATCTGCCAAAAGGCTTGGTAAGTGTGAGGCCCAGAGCATGGGCAACCTTTGCTGGCATGACGTTATCGGAAGCCCCAGAATCAATTATGCAGTTGCTTAGTTTGTGACCATTGATTAGGAGGGAGAGATAGAAAGGTTCTATTTTGCCTGATGCAGAAGTCGAGGCAACATTTATGCGAGATGCAGGAGGAGTAGAAAGAATTCCTTTCGGGGAAACCTGAGTAGTTATGACAGCTTGGCTTTGGATGTATTCGGTCAACCTTACAAGCTGTTCAGGGTTTGACTGAAGATACTCAGCTTCAGACATTTGGATCTTGGTCTTTTTAGCATGATCAATTATGTCAAACGCGGCCAAGGGTTGCGTTGATGAAGGAATGAGTCCCTCATTTCGCGATGATAGGGTAGGATTACTGGTCTTGATAGGAATATGAGAGGGTTGATTCGGAGGGGAGATAGGGGAAAAATATTTCTTTGAAAAAGACTTAATAACAGGTTGAGCAGGAAGGGGACTACCTCTTTTAGCGATGGTTGGAGGCGTGTTTGACACGGCCTTCTCTTTCTGCATCTTGGCAGCAACTTCTACTTCTTTTCCTTGCGAGCGGGTGAAAACAACATATGACTACCCGCTTGCATACCCTTGGGTACCCTCTTCTTCATCAGATTCCTCCTCATCAAATTCCATATACCCAATAGTAGAGTCGCCAGTCGGTTCACCGACATCTTGATCATCTTCACCTGGCGATGAAGGTTCTTCATAATTTTGCTCCTCTTCTTCAATTTTGGCTAAAGCATTGACCGGAGGGGCCTCAAGCGCCAACCGTGGAGCAGCTGCAGGTAGGCGCAGCCTTTGTGGGATGTTGTTGGAAGTGAAATTCCTCCGTGGGATATACCGGTATGAAGTGCTAGGAGAAGCCTGAGCTAGCTGCTTCTTTAACGTGAGCAAGTCATTTGCCATCTTTTGAAATGCCAGATCAGATGAAGTGGCGGGAGAAGGGATTGAAGCTTTAGGCTTGGACGGTTCTCTTCTTTAATTCACCAGATATTAGCAAGTTATCTTCAATCCGTATGGCAGCAGCTTGGGTGAGAACCAAAGTAGCGACCTGTTCTTGCAAGAGTAAGAAACTTACTTTTGAGCTCATGGTGTTTACGAAGAAACACTTCTGATTTTCTGGCATTGGCAGCATGGTAGGCAGAACACGGTTGATTAGTGAATTGAAACGGGTGATGAAATCGCGCATGGTTTCATTGACCTCCTTCTTCAGGTGAGTGATCTTGGACAGTAATGCGAATGCGTACTCTGAAGGCTTATACCTTTCTTCAAATGCAGTTCGTAAGGTGGCCCAACTAGTGATAGATCCAGCCGACAAATGCTGAAACCATTCTGTTGCGGGTCCTTGCAAGGTTTCCAGAAAGAGGCAAACCGACACATCTTCATGGGTCACATCTAGGATACTGCATGACATGATGAATGCGGATATGTGTGAATCTGTGCTTTGGTTTCCGCTCCCATCAAATTTGGGAAAATTCTTTCAGTTTCCATGAGGGAGCGTGTGAACAGGATGTGGCAAAGCGAGAGGGCCCATAGCATTTCACCATGGTACTGCCATTTGAATAGCTAGAAAAAGGACGCGATCCGGAAGCATAGTTCCACTGAGCAGCAAAGCACTGTAAAGTGATGTGGATGCTCCTTATGAGAAATGCTCCCTTCGTGGAGGTGAGACACTTCTGGATGACCGGTCAGCTGAACTTAGCGATGAGAAGCATGGCGGTGTAACACTAAAGTTGTGCCTTTGAAGTAGATCAAAAGTAGGATCGATTACTCCACAAGCTTTCTTGCTACGAGTAAATGGTTCACCCGCCAGTGTATCTTCTAGATCTGCAATATGTTGGAGTAGATTTAAAACTCTTTTTTGTTGTACTTGTTGATTTTCTGATTTTATTGACAAAAATCAGCAGCATGTACTTTTCTAGATATTAAATTTTATCCCCTTTTTGAAAACCGGTTGTGGTTTAATGACAAATACTAACGAAGATAAAATAATGGCCAACTTAGTAAGCTAATTTTCAGATCTTAGAGTTGACTTTTGGCAAGGGTTTGAAATTTTGCAAAATAGTCAAAAACTCAGATCTACGGAAAAATACGGGTTTTTGTAAAAACTCAGCGAACTAAAGATCTCTAACTAGTCCAGATCTATGGATCCCTGAAGAAAATTTTCAGTTTGGATCACTTTTGCAAAAAATTTGGATTTTGAACAAAAGTTAAAATTTGCAAACAGGTAGTGATTTCTATGGTTTTATTGATTTTCTAACATACCACTACCATAGATTTGTTTCAATCCCCAGTAGAGTCGCCAAAAACTATTGGTCTGAAAATCTGTCGGGTGCACAGATCTATGGATAGACGAGCCAATAGTGTGCAGGGCATAGCCCCTCTTTGAGTCAGCAAAGTGAAACTGGTTTATTGCTATTCTACCAGCAGGAATCTATGCAAGTCTCACAATATTCTACCTTCGGGGGTTTGGGATCTCATCCCAATTAGGGTATTTCCAACTGTGAAAAGAAAGGAAAGAAGGGAAAGAATGAAGATAAGATAGATCCGAAGGGAGAAAAGAAATGAATTCCAAAGCAGAAAGATCAGAAGGTCTATGTTTTGGGATTGGTAATAAATGGAGCCAAACCTACTTGCATAGACGAACAAAGCAATACTGATGAACAAATGACAAAAAAAGTAGAAGTAGATTCAACAGAATAAACATGCAGATCTAACATAAGAAAGTTCTGATGCATAACACAGGTATTCAGCACAAAGTCTCAATATTGTATTAATATTTTCTTCTATTACAAAAAGTACAAAGCCTTTTCTCCTCACTTCTATTTTTCATCTAAAAAGTGTCCACCCTTTGAATACAACAAGTATTCAAGTATATATAGAAGAAGGAGAAGAGAGAAGGCAAAAAGAAAACAACAACTAATTACAAAATATCTAAAATTCAACTGTTGACTTTGGGCAACTTGATGGATGACAACATCCCATGGTGCAACATGGATGATGTCATCATTTGTGCCAACATACTCTTAGATATTTACAAAAAGAAAGCCAAGAGGAAGAAGGCTATTCATCGTCATCTCGCGGCTGAAAGGGAGTATCTTGCTTCTGCTGCTGTTGTTCGGGAGAGGTAATGTGGAACTGGGTCCGATATTCCATGAATTTACTGACCATCGGCTGAAGTTGATCCTGGGTAGGACCCTTGGTATGATCGCCGATGACCTCGCAAGTCTCCCGCTCATCTCTGAGTTTTTCGGGGAGCTTGAAATATTCATTACCTACCTCCATCAGGTACCCCACAAAATCACGGCAGGCCAGAAGGTTATTGATGGATTCAGTGTCAAAAGTGACTTCTGGCCCTAGCCCTTGCGAGACGATCTCCTTGAAGATCTGAATAGTTTCATCTGCCTTCCTCAAGGTGAATGAAGGAGTGAGCAAGCCCGGAGACATTCTTAGGACAATTTGCTCCATTTGATGCATTGCATCCAGGGCTTCCTCCTTGACCTTGTCTATCTTCTCCAGGACAAATTCCATCTGATCGACCCGGTAGTCCAAAGCAGCAAGGATTTTGCTGGGTACCCTGGGGTGATCGAAAATGCCGAATTTTACTAAATCATTGACTGAACAGTCGAGCATCTTCTGGAATGTCTCGTGTTGCAACCTAGCATGGTCCAACTCTTCAGAGATAGGTCCTGCAATTTCCTGGAGTTCCTTGTTCACCCGACCAATGTTCTGATATAATTCGGTGAACTTGACAATTACTTCCTCGCTGTCTTTGAGGATCTGGTCTCTCCAGGTGGATACTACCATACCTTGTTCACCAATCTTGGCGTATTCATTTATCTTATCCTGGCTTAGGACCTCAGGAGTTTCGGTGGCAGTTGTAGGAGGTGCACTGCCCATTTTCTGCAGGGCGTGGAGAAGATGCTTGTTCTACTCTTTTAGTAGCCTCTTCTCTTCCTTTGCTTCTTGGAGCTTCTTGCAAAGGGCATCCACCGCAGATAGGGCCTCCCCTTGAAGGCTTTCAGATGACATTCCCATTGTGACCTGTGTCACTATATAATCTGTAGGGGACAGATCCTTTTTATCCTTTGAGGGATCAGGATACGCAATCTCCATTACTCTTTCTCCCGATGCACTCTGAGAGAAGTGGGTTATCGGCTTTTTCTTCTTAGCCCCCTTTGCTGGGATGATGGAGAAGTCCATAGGTGCAATAGGGACTTTCCTCTTATGCTGGCTCAGGTGCTGAGAAAGCCATGCTGGACCTAAGGGAGTGGGACCAGAGGTGGAAGAGGGAGCAGCTGCAGTGGATGAGGGGAAATGCGTAGAGACACTTGGTGGCGGCATCGAGAGAGAGGCCAAGAAAGTGCTCACGGGAGGGGGAGATACTGCAGGGGAGGTAGTCATGGGAATGGAAGGGAGCTGAGAGATGAGAGAAGAAATGGTGGGGGACAGCTCCGCGAGAGAAGAGAAAATGGAGGAAGAGGAAGGGGGAACAGTAGAAGATGGGGGAGAGGATACGACCAAAGGAATGGTCACTTGAGTCACATGAGGAGGGGGAGAAGGGACGGTGGGAACCTCCATGGTTGTAGCAGTGGCAACATCCTGAGTGGATGTGCCCATTGGAACACTCTCTGCCGCTTCTTTCTCCGGGGATGCCAGAGTTACAACTTGTTCCTGTGCGGTGGAGGGAGGGCTCTCAGGAGCTTCTTCTTGAGTGGAGCTCGATTCTCCCTCTTTATCCTTACCTTTTCCCTTTGGCAGATGTTTCATCCTGACAGGTGTGTTGCCCAAAGGGGACGTGGTAAAATCTACTTTGAGGTAGATAAGGTTATTCATTCTGCACAAATGTTCTGTTCACCGCAATGTTTCCTTAACCCTTACCTCAATGGTCTGAGGTGCCTTTGTTCTATCTATTTTGACAAACGACCAGCTGTCCCCATCCATGTCTAGATACACCTGATCAACTTCTTGATCAGTAGTTTGATAACCTTTTGGAACAATGGCCATGCCATATTGAATAATCTCTACCAGGGCCAGGTGAGAGTGATCCTTTCTTCTGAGTTCGACCTCATGATACAGGTCGATGTAGATATCCTTGATCTGTGGAACGTGGATCGGATCGAGTTTTGCCTTAGGGAGGAAATTTCTTGGATCAAAGGTGGGCCTTACCGAGAAATTATGCTTTAGATTGAGCAGTTCTAGCTCTACGAACATTTCTCAAGCTTTGTTGTGGGAAATGCAGGTGTACCTGCCCACTGTAAGGGGGAAAGGAGTTCCACCCTTCTTTCTTTTCAGGCACTTCTCATGGTATGTTATGAGCTGCCTAGATAGCTCCAACAGGATCAGCTTAGGGCCAGCATACCTTGGCAATTTGGTGGGCTCCCCCAAGAAGTTGGCTACTCTGAGATAGGTGAAGGTGGGGAATTGGGTAAATAATGCTCCCCACTTCTCAGTTGTTTTAACTATGCTCTTGGTCATCCGACCATGAGTCATATTTGGCCTCAAAAGGCAGATGATGCCATAGAAGAAAGCATCATTGATCTTGGTAAACTGTGAGATGTTATTCTCCAGCTTCAACTCTGGGTAGTATTCGTATATTTTCACCTGAGGCCAAACTCTGCATCGGCTCAGTGCTGGATAATCCCTCTCTGAGGCTGCAGCATAGACTACGTAGGAGTTCATGTAGAACCTCCCCGTTGTGGTGAGTTGTTGGAGCTGCTCAGAGATGGTGCTGCTTATGATCTCTACCCACTCAAAGCGCTGATCAGGCACATTCTTATTCATGGTTTCTAGGTACCTGAGCATCCATTTGTGAAAGTAATGGGCATCAGAAAGCCCAAATACTCTACTTAGGAAGGTGATGGTATCACTCAGTTCCTCAGAGAAGTCGCTACGGTGAATAACCTGTGGCCACCTGGTTATCACCTTCTTATTCTTTAAATACACTTCATTCATCAGCTGCATGCATTTGTCTTCATTATCCTCCCATGCCTTGATGCAGTCTTCTTGGCTTACAGCCACAAAATGTCGGTGGTGGGGAATGCCTAGCATGATCTCGAAGTGTCGGGCAGTGAGGTTGATTATGACCTCGCCCTTTTCATTTTCGACACACCTTGTGTCTTTGTTGTAACAGCGGGCCACCACCATCATAAACTCATTATTTACTACACTGACGGGGACCCCCCCAGCAAAATGCAGACCACTACCCACCAGTTTGTCCATCCAAGGACTGCCTGTGACCCTCCTGGTTCTGGCCCAGAAATCATCCATGTCGATGTGGCCGAGTTCAGAATCTCTAATGTCTAGGTCACATTCTGCCTGGGACTCGGGCATTCTGACCCTTTGATATTTGTATTTCATCTCTTCCTCTGTGAGCTTAGCCTTACCCTTTGACTTGGTTGGCCTTTTGCTTGATGTAGACATATGTGGATCTGAGTTCAGTTGCTGATCTGCAAGAAGAAGAAGCGAAGTCCAACGCAAAAGAGCCATGTTAGCTGTCAGATCTTCCATTAAAGCCTTACAGAATGAGGAGTTAGCAATTTTAAGGCCTCTGGGCGCAGGGCATAGGGACACTGCAGGCTGCAGGATTAAAAGTATGGTACACTGAAGCGGAGTGTTACAAGGATGAAATCAGCACCAAAGGGCGCAGGGCGCCGAAAATTTGCATATAACATCATTGTTGTTGTAAACAGGAGTGCGCCTGCACCATTTATATGAAGTTTTATACTAGGCGCAAATAATTTTGGTGTTGCATGGGAGCAGGATGCTCCAATGGTGCAGGTAATTTGCATGTAACATGGAATTTTGGTGCGCCGAAGGGCGCAGGATTAATGCGTGTAGCACTTACTTTATGTGTGCAAAGGGGGCCTTTGGCGCGGCGCAGGAAAAGATTGCATAGCACTTTTGTTGTTGTAAGCAGGGTTGCGCCTGCACTAGGTTTAGGATTTACTTGGTTTATGCATGGCGCAAGAAAGGTGTGCTACAATCAAGGTCAGTGCGCCTCTTGGCGCGACTGTGTTTTCTGTAACAAGGAAAGGCGATTGCGCCAAAGGAAAAATGGGTGGAAATGATAACTTTTTAGGTTTCTCTCCTTTCTGATGGGTTTGTGATCTTTTAGGCCGGTTTTCTGACGAGATTCAGACAGTGAAGGGGGCACTCAGCAAAGAGGTCTGGATTCATTTTTGAGGCAGAGCCCTCTTGGCCAGCAGATCTAGAAAGAGGGTGAAAACAGTTTGGGAGGGAAGATTTGCAAAAACAGGCAGGAGGGGTTTATGGTTTCTCAGATTCATTTCACCAAACCTCACAAACAACCAACAAAACAAAAACACAAGAGAAGCAAGAACCACTTACCCGGAATATATAGAATGAGAGAAATGAAGTGGGGTCCACGAACGTGACACGAGGATGACGGGTGCGCTGACAGGTGCAGAGGAATAAAGATTTTCACGTGTTTTTGATTGTGAAAGTGACAGGGCGGATGTGCCTATATATAGCCAAAAGTGTAATAAATGCGCCAACCACTTTTTAAAGGGGCGCACCAAAACACGTTTCGACATGGAAAACTTTGTGCCCTTTGGCGTGGATATGTTTTTGTCAGCATGGAATTATCTGCACCTTTGGCGTAAATTTAGTACTGTCAACAGTGGATTTTGAGCGCCTTGGCGCACCAAAACATGGTGCAACATTTTTGTTGTTGACAAGAAGGCGCATGCACCTTGGCGCAGGCAAGAAAGGCGCATCACAGGAAGGCGCAACAATTGTTGTGTCAACACTTCAAAAGGTGCGCCAAAGGAAATAAAGGGGGTGCAAATTTATCCTGTGTTGCATAGATAAAAGGTGCGCCCAGCCAAAAAAAGACCAAAATGACTAAGTTCAGAAAACTAGATTTCCCGGAAAGGGATTTTACAACATTCCGAACGCTGAGGGACCCCGACGAGGAACCAGAACAAAATTTTGGTATGGTTACCTGTAAAATTGCCCTCGTCAATTTTACAGGATAACATAATGCTAGTCCATCATGTCTCTCTCGTCATGTATATGATGTCTCTATTCGCCCATGCGTATGTCACATTGTTTTACATATCACTATAGGGCCAAAAACTCTCAACACAGTCTTCTTTGTCATTGACTTTCCAATTTCATATAATTGTTTACTTTGTAGGCCATGGCTCAATGCCATGTAAGTTGTTGCCTCTATAGTGCATCATTGTGTCAAATTTCTACATTAGGGTGTCAAGTATATTATTCTTCGTGACCATCATCCATACAAATATTTCCACCATGATCCAAATACTACATTTCTTATTTTAAGAGCTGAGACTACTCATGACCCGCAACCTATAGATGAGATACCATATTTACCACTACTTGAAGGTGTCATTTACATGATAGATTATGTACCAACTAAATATATGCCTACCCCTGCTTCTACTATTGTTATGATTTTTTATCAGGGACCTGTTTATATAACAGACGTAACTCTAGCTACTCTGCCTTCTCATGTACCTCCTCCATTAGTACAACCTCCTTTCACATGTACACTTTTCATGAATGATTCTTATTAGGATCATATTCCATTTGATCCTACTACTGTGATGTCACTATATGTTCACATGATGGTTTGACTCGACTCGGCTTTGATTTCGAGGATCTTTATCCTCCAACTCATGATCCTCACATGTATCATGAATTCATCACTATCACTTCCACTTATGGTCTACGTGTCTTCCATCTCACCATCTACCTTGCACGAGTCCCTTGCTCATATCCACTTATATTAGGAAAATCATGAATTTATTACATTAGGAGCAAGTTAAACCCTACTCACACTAATATCTCATATCCTATGCCCTTTGGTCGTGTTTTCATTTGCAATAGTTCTTTCATTGGCTATTCACATAACCTCACTCATTGGTACGCACATAGTTGTCCACTCATGTCATTCACTGATGAGGAATATGCTATGGGCATGTATAATTTACACCTTAATGGCTCCTTACGTGACCAACCTGATACTATTGCTTATCAAGTTTCTGATGCAACACCTTTTGGCTTCAATCCTGACAATGACGATCTCTTAGATGACATCACTTGATCATTCCTATCCTACACACACTTGGGGGGCATGAAGATTATCTTCCACCCTCCCTTTTTTAATCAATAAACACGTATATTACCTCTTTATTGCATTACAATTTAACATTCACTCACAATGATCATGCTTTGACATACCCTAACATCGACCTTACCCAATGACACACTCTTGTGCTTCAGTTCACACTTGACTGTTGAGGGCATCTTATACACATGAACCTCACACACTATACAATACACACTACACATTGCACATCTTCACACATCCTCATCTTAAATCTTACATATTTGTGCTCCATGCATCATACACATTCTATACCTATATCATCCACACATCTTACATCCTATGAATTCAACATTACACGCTTTGCATATCACACTACAACTACTACACATATTCTACTCATCTACTTTTACGTGCTACACTCACTACCCTATGACACACTCTATTCCCACAGTCCATACTTGACCATTGAGTGTATACATCAAAAATGGACCTCATCCCACCCACACATTCAACCATTCAATATTTTTCTCATGCAACATTCCTATATTAGTGATATACACTATAGGCTACATCAGCAGTTCCGTTTGCATCATTTAGTGATATACGCCATAGGCTACATCATCACTTCATCTAGCATCTTTTAGTGATATATGCTTTAGGATAAATCATCATTTCTTCTGTTATCTTGTTGTGATATATGCTTCAGGCTAAATCATCACACATTCTCACACCTCATCTCTATGTCACGTATCATCACTACACATTCGTCACATCACGCTATACACAACACATCTTTCGAACCATTTCCCAATGATGTACTCTCATTTACAGTTCATTCTTGACTATTGAGGGGGAATAAATAAATGAACCTCATTGCATACATACACATCCACTTGAGGGACACATTTCCCCTATCATTCATATTGCATTCCATTCCATCTCATCCATAACATATTGCATATCTTGGTTGCATTTACTCTTGCTTACTTATGCTTTTACGTGTTCATATTATTACATGTGCTAGATAGATATATTATATGTCATTATATTTATCATAAACACGTGTGGGTTCACTTTCTTTTCTAGTTGTGATCATAGATTATATAGATCTATTACATGCAGCATGGATGCTTGGTGCAGTACCTATTACCAGTCTCACAGAGGCTCTTGGGGGCATCCACTTTCATACACTATAGGTACTATTATTTCATTTTGCACTTAGCACTTTACATTATCATATTATACACAGTTTGACATACTTTTTATCTTTCTAACATGCTACCAAGTGCTTCATGTGCAATATTTGTTCTACAAAACTATTTTTCTTTCATGGTTATCAGTCACATTGTTTGTCATTGGTTGCCATTGTATGCTCTTGCTTGTGGCCTTTGCCATTTGTTTTGTGGGCACATTTGTCTTCTTATGGCCACGATGGCCTTGATTGTCTTGCGACATTGTGAGTGATGTCCCATGTTTGCAACCTATTTTTTATGGTCTATATTGTCTTCTTGCGTGATTACACATTGTCTGCGTAGATTACATTTCATCTTGTACATGAGTGTTTGTCTTTGCTTATAATAACACTTGTTTTTCCTAGCCACTTGTTTTAGTGTGCCTTGGTTTCTACCAAACACATTCCTCTCCCCCTACAAGACACAATTTCAGCACAGTTGTCTGTCCTATTTTGGGCCGCATACTCCTTCAACAATTTCGCATCCACCCCAAACGAGTGGGGCATCATTTGGGTGAATCAGACACCCCATACAGAGTATACACAACACATAATAATATCAGTATAGTACAATTTTCAGATTTTGGGGCTCAGAATCAGACTTGGATCCATGACACAATGACCTTTCTTGGATTTCCTGAAACCAGGGGGCATATCACACAACGGCCTTACCTAGATTACCTAATACCAGGGGGCATATCACACAGCAATTTTTTAGTTAAACATAGTCTACAGAAATCCATAGACAACAAAAGATAGTCCTTAACACTCGTACACACCATCTGTAGTGGTGTTTTATATAACGGGAAGTAACTAAAGGTTGGAGGATGACACCAGATAATTTCTCCCTACACTTCTTCCATTACATTGGCATGAGATCTCCCGAAAAACTCATGCGCATCGACATCATCTACAGGATCCTTTCTACACTCTTTTCTCATCACAGATCAGGTGCATATGTTCCTATTTCACATTTTTAGCATTTTTACATACTTCCTTACATGGTTTTTATACATATACATGCATATTTGACTGCTTGATCATAATATTTTTTGTAGGTCCATCCGTGTGGGAAGCAGGTAGTCAACATCAACCACATCGACACCAACAACAGGTACAACACCATATTCACACACGGGTTTCCGTCTTAGGTTCATTTTCATCACCTTTTACACTTTTTCATCGTTAGTCTCCATGCCCCATATTTTTATCACTCCACACTTTGTCTAGTCCCTCGGCACACTTTTTACATCAATATACATGGATATCAAGCACGCATCTCTATCTACTTTATGTTACCGAGCTTTTCACTCACTAACATAAAGTGGAGAAAAATGTAGACACAAAAGCATGCACTTTAGGTAATTATCTAGTCTCGATCACATACTACTATTCATATGGTTCCTAAGTAAGAAAAGTATTAATTAACCCATGTCTTTGGCCACCTTTCTTTGTTTTATGCTTATGTTTTCATTCTTGCACTCTTACTTGCTCAGTCTGTTTTTTCACGTTTTTGACATTTGTCATTTTGGAAATCAGCACCCATCTAGGACTCCAGCGCCAAGCACCCTTGTCCCCTTTGGGTGCCCTTGTCCTCTTTATACTTTATTCACACTTTTTGGATCCTTTCTAGCCGTTTGAGCATCTTATCCTTTTGGTAGTCATCCTTTTCGAGGTCGATTACAAAATTCAACTAAAGCAATCATATAAATATAAAGTTATGTGATCATAATAAGGGACCAAGCACTAACCACTACTTATCACCACCTAAGGTTGCATCCATCAAAGTATCTATAGCTCCATTTACATCCATATAATTTCATCACAAGGGACAAAGGCTAGTTCATCTACATCAAACTTCATATGAGGGGAGTCTATTGTTTCCATGCACACATAATTTACATTCTACATCTAGCTTTTTTCTCTCTACTTCAAGTGTGACATGCACAAGAGCAACCTAGGGCATAATTCCATACACAAACACACATATAACTACATTGGGTCTGAGATGTAGTGCAGTGCTCAGTAGTAAGTCCATCATTGTGGTAGCTGAGGACAGTCCAACCCCTCATTTTATATCTTTCTTTTTTTAGGATTTGATTTCTATTTGAGGGTTTTGCAGGTGCTTTCTTCATTGCAGGTTTACAGGTGCCTTAGTAATCCAAGTGCGACATACACACGACAAAAGGTGAACAAGTGTGAACCTCTTGTGACACCTCAGAGGAGGTTTTATTAGCATCTACATAGACCAAGGTGCCCAAAAATCATACCAGAGTGCCCACGGGTGCCCCTATCCCTCTCTATGCACCCCATTCTAGTTAAATCTATGGGATCTACATTTTTCTAGTATTTTGTGCGGTGATCCTCCATCTCTGTTCAGCCGGTCTCCACTGCAACATAGTCCACCGACCTCTTCGAATCAACTAAGGCTCTTCTAACCCTATTTGTAATTAGGGTTTCATATTTTTATAGCTTAATTACTTAGGTATTATTTCAGTATTCATTTATTGACTGTAAACTTGCATTATATTAGGCTATTATTTTACATTTTAGCATAATGAATCACCTACCTTTGGGAGGATAA
The DNA here is from genome assembly GCA_019776745.2 of Taxus chinensis. NCBI lineage: Eukaryota > Viridiplantae > Streptophyta > Pinopsida > Cupressales > Taxaceae > Taxus > Taxus chinensis. Next base: position 371,056,810 of record CM034151.1, read on the forward strand.
CAAAACACAATACAATTGTAACAAAATATTATAAAAATACAATTTTAAAAGTTTAAATGTATAAGATAACCATGTATGAGAGTCAGTTATCTTGGTGACAAAATCGTTGAGCCCCCACACTAATGACCATAAGATGTCATATTGATGGCATACATGCATAGCTTTCTTTAGGACCCGCATCCTCCTCCATGGCGTCCACTCTGTCAGCCTAGTCAGAAATTTCCAAAAACAATCACACAACTCGTTTCACCAGGTTGATGTGAAGGGTAGATACGAGCAGACTGATGGGATGAGGAAAGTACATGAGAAGTTGGAAAAATTTAATGCAATATTTACCTTCGTCGGAAATGATCAAACAAGGAATAAAACCAAGAAGTTTAGCACCAAACCCGCGAACTGCATCTTCGTTCCGGGTGATACGTGACCTTCCACTGCATAGAATTTTTGTGTCAATTTTAAAGAAGTTTGAGTTATTTCAAGAACATTCAGCTATGCGTAAACACGTACTTAATAGACATTTTAATTTAGTTCAGAGATAGGGAATTTGTATTATTAATCAGTCGTATAGATTTGTGAAGTTTTTTATTGTTAAACACTTAATATTAATATACACAGTGTGATATACACATGGTTTATATACCATAGAAGAGAGATAAAAACATACACAAGTAATATACACATTGTGGTATTTTGGATTGTGATATACACACCGTTTGTATACCACATAAGAGAGATAAAAAATACACAAACAATATACAAACTATGGTATTTTGGATTGTGATATACACATAGTTGTATACCACATGAGAGAGATCAAAAAATACACAAGAAATATACACATTGTGGTATTTTGGATTGTGATATAGACACAGTTTGTATACAACAAAAGAGAGATAAAAAAATACACAAGAAATATACGCATTGTGGTATTTTGGATTGTGATTTACACATAGTTTATATACCACATAAGAGAGATAAAAAAATACACAAGTAATATACACGCTATGGTATTTTGGAATGTGATATACACATGGTTTGTATACCATAGAAGAGAGATTAAAAATACACAAGCAATATACAAATTGTGGTATTTTGGATTGTTATATACACATAGTGTGTATACCATAGAAGAGAGATAAAAAATACATAAGAAATATACACTGTGGTATTTTGGATTGTGATATACACATTGTGTGTGGTATTTTGAATTGTGGTATTTTTTTTCTTAATTTTTATGTTTTGTAGAGCAATCTTCTGCGAAGTATTTATAATTTCTTGTCTATTTTTTGGATTCTGATTTTTAAATTGTAGATGAGTGATATATATGCGTGGAAGATATATTTTAGCAGTTTTTGAAGTTCCATATAAACTTAGGAGTCTTATTGAGTTTATTTTGTGCTTGAGCAAACTTTTCCTTGATTTTTTCAACCACATCCCCTAACATTGTATTAAATAAATTGATTACAGAAATGGGATCAACCACTACCCCAATACCTTCCAAGTGTGGATTAGTTTTGTCCCTCTTTCTTTTTTTACTATATAAGGAGATGATATTTTCATCAGTTTGTAAGAGGGTAGTGTGTCTACCATGTTGTAATTTTTTCATAGTTACCTTTCTTAGGCTCCTATATGCTTTGTTAAGTCTAAAATTTACCTCAAAAGGAGCATACACTGATTACTACACATTTTCTAATTGCATGATGATCCATCCTTATCTTGTCATAGTGGATGTGTTCTATGTGTATGTTATGACAGTCATAGATTGTGATTTTCCCATTAAAGTCACTATTATAATGGAGGAAACAATGGTAGAAGAAGGGGGTGTCAAAGATGACACAATGGTGGCCACAAAGGTTGAAACAATGGGAGAAGAAGAAGAAATGGTGATATATGGAGGAACAATCATGGAAGATGGAGGAACAATTTTAGAAGCACCAACATATGCATCATCTAACTTTGGGGGTTCTAAAGGTGAAGCATTAGATGTGAAAGAAGACCAATCTAAAGAAGTAATTGGTGGAATATTGAAACCAATGGTTTGGACCTTAAATACTACAATTTTTTCTCGTAAATGTTTCTCTTGTTGCACTAAATAGATATTGAAAGTAGTTTCTCCCTCTTCAAGATCACTAGCATTTATAACTATGGCCATGGAAGGTGGTCGAATGGAGAAGATGATATTGAGAGATATGGGTGAAATGGATGGTGATCAAGTTGGTGGATCATGGATTCTCCCAAACTTAGTTGATGGAACCTTAGTAGAAGGTGTAGGAGATGGAATTGAAGTGGAAGGCCCAACTATTATCACATGTCGAATTCGTAGGGATTGTGCATTCATACTAGGGAAATATGCGATAGTGGTGTAAACAAGGTTGATTATAAATGTGTCAGGATTAATCACTACTGTACATAGTGCAAAAATATCTCAATTTATGTCAATTTTATGTTGTTTCCCATTTCAATTTTTTTATTTTTGGGAAGAAAAAACAACACAATTGTGATGTCATAAAAGGCTAGCTCCCATGAGATATGTATTTGTAGAGAAAAATTGACCCTTAAAAGGATAACACACTATACACACATTTGTGTATACCACACTATGTGTGCATACCACAAATATAAAAAAACTAATGCATGAAAAATGTCTAAACCACACACAAACATTAGCTTTGTGGTATACAAACATCATGTGGTATACACACATTAGCTTTTTAGGATTACTTTAGGATTGTAGCATACACAAATGTTTCTTGACAAATATTTTTAGGTTTGGGGTTTACACACATAGCATGGTATACACAAATTTGTGTATACCACAAACATAAGAAAAACTATGTGTGTATAGCCACGGTTGTTTCTTATTACATTGTTTGTGTCGTTTGTCACATATGTGCAAACACGGAACCCTTTATACACCAAAATTTTTGAATACTTGTATCATATGACGTTGTTATTCCACATTTTTCCACTCCTAGTATCCCATGCAATAAAATCATCAATTTAGCAGTTTATATATGAGACTTTATTCATGGTTCTAATTTTTGCTAAATAATGTAATTTTAGCTATACATTTAGTTATATTATTCTTACTTCAAACTACTAACCCTTTGTTTTGTAGGATGATTGGTGCAAGACATTTGGTTCTGTTATCAGCTAATTTTGACTTCACAAAATTAATTAATAAAAAAATGGAAATTTTGAAATTTTTCAAAAGTGTTACTTTGTGTGGTTTATCACCCTCATCACGACCATCTCATTTTTGTGATCATTCTGGTCTTTGTTTCGTCCATTTCGGGTGAGAACTCCTCCTGGCAGGTCTTAAATTGCGTTAAATATTAATTAATTAATTACTCTTTGTTTGATAAAATTAATTTTTAATAACTTTAGAGTATTTAGTTAAATAAATATTAATTAAAATTCATTCGACAAGTTTTATTTTAATTGTCAGGGGAAAAATAAGCTTCCGCTTCCCATTGTCGGGGATGCCAAATTGGCTTCCCAGGCTCAAATTTCCCCTTTCCTAGCATTGTTTTAAATCCCCACTTGTGGGATTTCTTCCCCCGATTGCCAAATTAATGAATTGGAAAACAGGCAAAAAATCTCCCTATTTCCCATATGGGGAAATAAAATGGGGATTTCCAGCCTGCTTGCCATTTCCATTGGCAATTGGCCATTGCTTTCCCCATTTCCCCCTGGCAATTAATTCCACTACCCGAAAAAAAAGGGAAGTTGGATTAATCCTCATAAATTCCTCTGTCAAACTCATTGGAAAGAGTCATGCGAAGCTTTCCAAATTGCTTCTTCTTTCTTTCAAAGGAACATAATAATATTTGTATCACATCCCTCAAACAATACTAGTTTACTGTGAACGCCAATTTGAAGGAGAAATACAAGGAGGATAGTTCAAGCAAAGGCCACGCATTCACCAACAGAGGAGAGGACAGTCCAAAAGTTAGAATAGTCCATGCATTAGGAGGTATTAATCCAAAACGTAGCCATATCAAAGGATAAAACTAGTCCAAAACACAACACAAAGACAAGTCCATGCAAGGGAGAAGGTAGAAAAGGCCAGATGGGAAAGAAGAAAGTATTTCAATGCCTATGCAGGGAAAACAACCAATGTAAAAGTAAGAAGGCCACGCATTCATTAAAGAAAGGATACACATTCATCAAAATCTCCAACACATCCAAAGGAAAACAAATTTTCATGCCAAGGTAATAAAAAATAAGAAGGTTTTTGAATTACAAAGGAACCCACGCATTGCCAAACAAGAAAATAATAATAATAATAAAAGGATTTAAAAAATCTTCATAGAAATCTCCACGCATAGTCAAGGGAGGGAAGCAAGGTGAAAAAAAGGGCCACGTGGGAAAGAAGAAAGGAATCCACGTAGGTTTTCAAGGCAGGAGTGCACCACGTTCCATCATTTGCGTAAATTTCAATGTAGGAAAAGCAAAAATAAATCCACACAGGCCAAGGATTAGCAATATCCATGCTCATGCAAATATGAATCTCCACGTAGTTGTCTTGAAAAGGGTCCTACGCAGGTTGAGGAAGGAATAAAGCTAAAAGTCAAAAATAATTATCCAATGCATTCAAACGCCAAGAAAGAAAAATAGTTGTTCACACAAAGTCAAATAAAATAAAAGAATACGTGTTCACACGTAACGGGTAAGATTTCACGTGGAAAGGTTTTGGTACGTATTCGAACAGCTCACGTATTGGCATGATATCAGTATCCATAGTCTACACGTGATCCCAACATTAGCAAAATAATTTAAATCGATTGTGCACGAAGTCATTATAATCGGGAATATATTAAAAATTTGTTACTTTAACCTAATTTGTAATTCGAGCCTAGTCTTGATATTTTTCTCTTGTCAGTATTTAAAAAAATAATTGTAAATCAATAATTATTATTATTATTATTATAAATTAATTATTATTATTATTATAAATTAAATGAGCCATATATTTCTTGTGTAAACGGTGGTTCGAAGACTGAAACCCTACACCATTTACATTGTTTTGTGAGCCTGAGTCATTTTTCAGTAAAATTCATAATGGCTGAAAAATCTAATAAATCTGTAGGAAAATCGAGGAAGCCAGTGGAGAAATCAAATAAGTCCGCGCTCAAGTATGAATTCCAAGGAATCATCCCTCCCAGTTCCATTCAGTTAGCATATGACAATATGACTGATAAAAATCTGGGTCACATCAATGTGCAACAATTCTGTGAACAGGTGAAAACTGAAGGCAAAACCATATTCTCTGATAGGCTTTACCATAGTACTCTACCCCAAGCAGTGCCATTTCCTGTCTCAGTGTAGTGTCCAGAACTAGTTATCACTTGTGCAGAGCATTATGATCCTGAGAGATGAGGAATTTTTAAAGATAATCATGAGTCTTTTCTCTTAATCACACCAGAGCACATTGAGGAATTTCTCGGCATACCTGATTTTCCTGAGAATGTAAATATCACTCGCCAGTCAACACAAAAAATTTGGAATGAAGAACCCCTGAGATGAAACAAGATGGTTAATAACATCTGGTTAGTGATCAAGAGGCCTCGAATTGATTAGCTTCCCAAAGAACTATACTGCATTGAGTTCATGGAAGAATCGGGGACATGATTACTCTCCTAAGTCAAGTTTTTGGTTTATCCTCTGCTAGGGTTTTCCACCCATATATGTATCAGTTTATATGTATCATCCTTGTCAAGAAAGAGTTTGTGGATTGGGCCACCATTATCAGTAATACCCTTCACAAAAAAATGATAAAAGTTAAGATGACTGGATGCTTCTACATGACATCGTATCTGACTTATGCGATAGCAAGAAGAAAGCTATTTTCTGGACTTGAAACAAGAGGAGTCATGGGGCCATCAAATAGTGTCTTCCATTACTATCCACAACTAAGTTTTAAAAATAACTCTCACCATTTTAGAAGATTCAACGATGCATTCACCTTTCGTGTGATTCGGAACCTGAATCGAAATACAGAAGAAAGATTTTATAAAGAAGCCATGAATGTCATTTCCCAATGGGGAACATGATTTATTCCATTTTCATCCTTTTCCTACATTTGCGTGAGTGGCTTTGCTGGTACTCCATGGAAGCTTCCTAATTATGTCAGTGAAAGATGGGCATTAATGGGGCTTGCGGGACAACTATTCCAAGTTTATTGTCTTCTCAGTGACAAGCACTATTCAGGAATTCATTTCCTAATCCAAATCGAGGAATACCAATGTCCAAATCTTTTCAGTGCATAACTCATGGAAAAATAGTTCGCCCTCATCACAATTCATCCATATCTGTAGAGATCCCAATTTGACATCAATAGATATATGTAGAAGATTCTTGGAGCAAAGCATCAACATAACCCTACCATGGAAGATTTTTGGCCTTCCTGTTTGGATGAACATGAAGTAAGAAGACGAGAGTTTTTCTCACCTAACACTTGCTCAGATCAAGGCCTTTCACATCAAGAACCCTCTCGATTCGTTTGTAAATGATGATGAAGATGTTATTGATCCCTCATATGATGCAGTTGCTTTTACCCCTTTGCCTTGAATTGACTGGACCAAAAGAGATGAATTTTCTCTTGATAGCAAGAATCAACCGATTCTTAAAAGAAGCATATCTTGGTACAACAGAGAACTTACCAAGTTACAATCAATTCAAGATCATACTTCAAGGTCACAAAAATTGCCAACTCGAGGATGTCTTCATTCAACCAAAGCTCCTTCTCAATCAACCTTTGTACCATTCAATCATACACAACAAGTAAGAAAGGAGTGGTTGCCAAAATCAACTTCGCCGAATAATGTGCCACGAGGAGAAAAATATAAAGGCCCTAGCCATAGTGAAGGAAGAGAACGTGTATCAGGATTTTCTACTTCAAGTAGAGATTCTTCTACTCACATTGTTGATAGTTCTTAAAAGCTCATGAAAAACGATCCTCAGCCATGCTTTGCACAAGCGTCCACTCAGGTGTAGGTAGTCCAAATATCAAACACTTTGAAGCATGCAGTTCATGAAGAAATTTCCCAAAATATCCCAAATGATCAGGAGGTGGATATTAAGGTTATTTCTCCTCAAATTGAGGTCATGGATAGGATTCTTGTAGGATCTCATGATGTCGAGAACAATGAGAATATTGCTTCAAGCTCTAGGATTTTGTATGGAGAAATAGTGAATGATACTCCTTCCTGGGTTGATTCCAAGGTTAAGAAAAGGAAGAGGGTTTCCAAGGAAATTGACATTGATTTTGATGCCCTTTTCAAACTTTTGAATGACATCATCCCAAAGAAACCTAAGGTGATTTCTCGAATAATGGTGGATAATGATGAAAACAAATTTGTAGATCTTGCCATCCCACAAGTTGATAAGGAGCGTGATGCCATGACACCTGCTGATTATGAAGTTTCCAGACTTGGACTTGGGAGGTCCACATTAGAAAGTGAAATGGTGATGGCTCGAGATTCAATTGATATCATGCTAAAGAGACTTGAGAAATATAAGTCTCAGAACTCTCAGCTCAAGGCCGAAAATAATCAATTGGTGGAATATGTTCAACATCTAATAAATCCCATATCATCCACTTTCACAGTACCTGATGCGGTGGCTGCCCATAATGAGGAAGCTCTCAATTTTTCAAAATAAATAAACACATTAGGCCATGTCACTAAAACTTGGCTTTCAGAGATTCTCATTTCAGGCCAAGGAATGATCAAAACAGCGGTTAAGCTCCATGAAGATGTTAGTGCGTATCTTGATCCAATTCTTTCTTTCAAGGAAACTTTTATTTCTAATATATCTAATTTGGATGAGATATTTCCCATTTTACAGGAGATGACAAGTATGGAATCCTCGGTTTTAGCCATTGAAGTAATTCTCAAATTTGAACATCGAGGGACATGTTTTCTTTGGTGTCTACATCTCAAATCAAGGAAGACACTTCTCGAGGATTCTATGATCCATTATGAGAGCATGTGCAATGAAGCCTTCACTTCACTCTCCTTGATTCAAGAATTCATAGCTGAGATTCCTTACAACCTCGTAAATGAGCATAATCAAAGGTGTTCATCGGAGCAGGTGGAAGAGCAATTTTCACAATTGTTTAAGGACATGTACACTCCCGCCAATAATTTCTCATCAGTTTCAATGGAGCAGTGCATCAAATTAAAGAACTTATTTGAGAATGCTCAATCAAATATTATTAATTTAAATGATATGCCAAGTAGGATTCTTGAATTTCAGGTATTTTGTGAGGATATTCTTCGACCTAATGAACCTCCGAAAGAAGAAAAGATGTTTGAAACTTTGGGAAGGTTTAGATCCTTTCAACTAGCAAAAGCGGCAGATCCTAATTTCACTGGTGGTTCAAGGAGATAGTTTTCTTGGTATCTAACGAAGTGGGAGAGTCCATTTCTCATACACTTGAGATAGGTGGACCCCATTTAAATGGATAAGGCATTGGTTATTACTGTATATTTTAAAAAGTGGATTTTTAAGAAAAGGATGTTGTTATTTGCTTTCAGGAAGCTATGGATAACTTAAGTGATTTCTATTTTTAGTTGTTTTTAATAAATTTTGTTAGAAAGAGTCAAAGGTCACTTAAGTGCCTTATTTAATGATAATGTAAAACCCTAACTACTTTGTAACCAACTTTTGGGTTATAAAAGGAAGTGAGGGGCTCATTTGTAAAGGGACTTTGAGAGAGGAGAATAAAATACTTTTGTATGCAAGCTTTACTTCAAAGAAAGAAACTTTGTGTTCTTTTGAGAAGACATTTTGGAGTTAATGAAATATGAACTTTGTGTCCCATTAATTTTCTCTTATAGAATTTGATGTTCTTATGTTCATTAGATGTTGATGTTTGAATCTTGCATGCAAATATTGTCTTTGATCTTATTGTCAACATTATTAATCTGTTGTTCTTGTTCACAATGATCAAGCTCTGCTATTTACTTTCATCTCCATCATTCACTTTTCTTTCCATTTATGTTCCAAAACACCCCCCACATACAATTTTGAATGTACAGGTATAGATACAATTTTGGTTTTCAATAAAGGCGGCCTCACCTTCATTGAGGAGGGACTTCGTTCCCACACTGTTGCATGTCATTTGCATGCATGTAAATCCATATGCTAACAGGTTCTATAAATTAAATTACTAAGCTTTGTTTTGTATGGCCTCCTCTTAAAGACGCAATCACAAAATTATACCATTTAATTTTATTACATTGCATCATATTTCTTGAGTGTTTTGTATTGTAGTTTGTTTATCCCCAAGGTTAAACTGGGTATGCTCTCCTCTCGTGTCTTAGGATGATCTTAAGGATCAAAAGTGGTTGGCCTTTCCCTTTTTCTTTTGTAGGGGTGACGTGATGTGAAAGTGATATCCATGTACTTGTCATAGTCCTAGGAGTCTCATGATCGTGGAATTTTCCTCTATGCACGTAGACACACCCCATGTTCCGGTGGGGTATAAAAATTATTGGAGAGATGTCATTATTGGCTAGGTGTTTACTTGTTTTAAGAGTAGCGTGAAGTGAGGGGCTTCCATGTCCCAATACTCAGGACTCAGACAACATCCTTGAAACATAGAATTGGACCCCATGTACCGCAAGGTATATCAGGTACTCCCTAGTTAGCTCGTATATCCTAGTCTAGGAAACCTTTTGGCCGCATATCAAGATAATTTGCAAGGAGATTGCACTCCCAAAGATCACTCGCTATATGACCCCACATTGGTGGTGAGCCAAGAGTAGCACCCCTCATTTTGTGGTATTGAAAGTGAGAAATAGCTTGATTGCAATTCCAGTTGACTAGTTAGGGTGTGTATTACATGTTGGTTTCTTTCTTGTGAACAACACTAACCATCAAATCACCTTATTTTTTTAATCAATCAAACATCATCGTAATTTACCATCGTTAATGAAACAATCCCAACCCAAATCCCATCACCATCCTTAATCAACCAATCTAATGAAAACATGACAGCTTGTGTATACCACATACTAACAATGGTTGAAAGCGATGTAAACTCATAGCAACAACAAGTTTTAAATCATCTATAACAAGGTTTACACCTGCGAAATTCACCTTACTTTGCATGAGAAAGATCATACAAGGTTCATAAAGTTCTTATCTTGACTTGTATAAGCAATAATTTTGCTAGTTTACTTGTTGGAAGGTTCATTTTCAACATTATGCCCTTCCTTTAGCTCTAAGAATGATGATATTTCATGTACTTGTCTACTCATAATTCATATATGTGTCATTCTCACCTTTCTCTATGTTTGACCATCATCTTTATTCAAGTAGCTCTTCATCCCAACAATCAACTTTGGCATATTTTAGCATTATTCCACCTATTTTCACCTTATACCCTGTTCATGCACTCTAGAAAACATCACCCATCCACAAAACTGATAGGAAAAGAATGAAAATTCCACCTTTTACTATTTTTTATCAAATTTGATTTTTAGCTTCTCAACTCAAAGCATGCTTGCTTCATTAATGGGTATGAACTTGTAGAATTATTTATAAGGTATTTTCAACTCCAATAACATATTCATATCAACTCAAATGTGTACCCAAAATTTGGGGTTCTATCTCCTTGTTTAACTCTCTGAATTCCACTTTTTGTTTTTTGTTTTATAAACCCTTACTAGGTTTTTGCAAGTAGATTGTCAAGATCATGATCTTTTATAGGAACTTAAAAAATATGAAAGGATTTTTAAGAGCTCTTTAAAGGGTTATAGACATCCCTAAATTTTTAGAGGCTAACTTCTCTTTTCGCATATGCTTCCTTTGTTAAGTAAGCCCTTTTTCTAGGCCTGAGACTGTGAATTGTGTGTTCTTCCTCCAACAGTCAAGAATAAGTTTGAATTTCACCCTTAAAAATATGAAATTATTTCATTATCTTCTACATTATATCTCATTCATGATATGTTCATGTCAACTCATGCAAAGTATCCTCCATTCCTTTTTTTCACTTCCATGTCTATATGCATGCACAGATTTTAGACCTTCAAATTCCCTTTATTAACAACACTTAATTCAAACTAGTCAAGAAGTTATCACGACTAAAAATACAATATCACTCTTCACCCAAGAGGGTAATCAAAGAGTTACAGTCATGGATCTATGTATGTTTTTTTTATCATGCACAGTTATCACCAAGTCTAGAGAACAACTACCTTCAATGTTGCTTCCCCAAAAAGATTCAAACATACAAGTTACAATCTTGTTTCTTGTTCTTTGGACCTAAGGTTAACCCTTGATGTTATTTTCTTATTTCACAATGAGAAACTTATCACAAACATTTGTAAAGATGATCTCAATCAACTCGTTTCACATAGCACAGTCATCTTATATCACACTTTGCATAAGCGAGAATACATTACAGAGTTTTGTTTTAGGCCCAAGTTTGTACCTTCCACTCACCACAATGTGTCAACAATATTTTCACAAATTCCATTACCACCATACTCACAGTTGACTCAGAGTTTCACAATTTAATCAATATGCTCAGTTCATCCAAAAGCTTTCAACACACATACAATAACAATTTAAAAGACTTGTAATTAATTTCTCCCACGGATAATTTATAGCCTTACCAACAAGCAAGCATCAGACTTGTATGAACATTCAACAAATCTCAGATAATTCATAATTCAGTTATAGTTTCACAATTTATAATCCTTTTATTAGTTTCCAACCAAATTCTAGACTACATGCCTATTGGTCATTTGAATATCCTTAGTATTATACTAAGTTTCTCAACCAAAAGGCATGTCCTTGACTTTTAAACTCCCACTATGTCTTTTTAGACCCTGATATGGACCTAAGACACCTAATTACTCTTCACTTCATCACCTTACATGCTTGTAGGCTTCAATATTCTATCAAAATAACCATAGGAAGCCAAAATGACCTCGAAGACTCCAAATTGCACATTTGGAAGGAAAACCAATTATTCAAATTTTAAAAGACCTAGACTCAAACTACCACAACTAAATGACTCCTAGAATAAGTGTTGGTATTTTTTATTCTATCAAAGTCACATTATGCCCTCTTACTCCCTTCTATCCCTTTACATTTTCTCTTAATCTAGTCTCACTAGTAAACTCTTTGATGACCAATTAAACGAAACAATCACCCTACAAAGTTTCATTATGTAACTCTACACCCATTTTCTTTTATACTCCCTTTATTGTTTTTGCCGATTTCTCTGTATTTCCCCTGGTTATGATCAATTCATTATGTGCACCTTACATCCACTAATTCAAACTTGTTACCGCTCTACAAAAGGTCATTTCACCTCAAATCTCCTTTCTTAGTATTTTTCTAGTATGTTACTTCTCAGGCTACCTATAACTTCCGGTGTAACTGTTATATAGGTTTAACACTTCTTATTTGTGTCAACCATACTTACCTCAAACCATATATTAACATGTATCATCTGAACCTTGGGCTAGCATACTATCATCACATCCCTTATTCTTGCATCTGAGGATCTCATTACACTCTTCACTATCATTCATAATTCATTCTCTTGGACATGCATCAATTCATCACCAATATTGTCTTCAAACATACGTATGTTTCTTGGTGGCATTCCATACCCTACTTTCTATTTCTTATCATGGTTCCCTGGTTCATAATTATTTTCCATTATTCTGCTTATAAATCTGTATACTCAAATCCATACTAGACATGTTACCCATCAATTAGGTCTAACTTGAAATCTCATGTACAAAGGTTATAGTTTAATGAGGTCTATTCAGACTCCACATACTAAATATACTCCACCTAGCTAGATTCCTCATTCTCCATGCTTTGAACACTTTATCTAGCATATTATAAAGTGTTAAAACTATTGTTACAGTCATGCACTTGCATTTCACACACAATATATTTTGAAGGGCCTAGTTAGCTTGTAACCTCTAACCACATAAACTTTGTTGGATCTCATATTTGTTCTAAACAACCAAACCAAAAAATACATGATTTGGATACCCTCAAATAGGTTATAAAACATATATCACATTCACTAGGGGTTACTTTATACGGTCCTGGACTTTCAATACCCTGCCCTAGGCCAATTAGGCCTTCTTAATAGCAATGATTATGACAGTGAATACTTGGGGCAATAGTTTTACCTAGGCCAATAGATACACCTAAAGAAAATCCTTAATTAGCCTTATGACAGCTAATTTCCACCTCTAGCACACCTAAAACTTCATCATAGTCACTTTTATTTTTACATTGACTTGTTTAAGCAAAGTTACTTAGTCTTATCATAACACATATACTAAAATAGACACTATGTTCCTATGACATCTTATTCTCTTGATGCTTCTGCATCAACTTCTTAGAATTATAAGGGCTAAACAAGACTTTGTTCATTTTCACTACCTTCAACCTATACTACACCTTAAATCCCTTGTATACAACATGTTTAGGACTCTATCAAGTCATTATACTTGCTAGTTTTTAAACGTGTGAATTTTTACCCAATCTTGACCTTCTGGATCCTTGTTCATTCATGCACAAGAAGTTCTTTAACTGAGTTCCCCCTATTTAGGATTTTTCTCACCATGCTTACTGATTACAAAAATTTGTTTACATTATTTTGTGTAGGATGCCACGAATGAAAAAGTACGAACAACTACTTTCCCTAGATGTTCAAGATGTGGGAAGTTGGAAACCACATTTCTCTGAAGATGATATTGAATGGACACCAATTGGGGAAGACAATGGTCAAGGTGATATTTATGTAGAAATCCCTCTAACACAACTCGATGCCTTTATTAAAGGGGAAATTTGTCTCGATAGATTCGAGACTAAAATCATATGCAAGCATAATAGGGTTTACCCTGTTCCGAACGGAGACACACCACCACATTTGACCATTATGTATCACAGGTTTGTTTATATTAACTTTAGGTTTGGTCCTCCTTAGGAATAGTGTTTACATATGTTACTACCATGTTTTTCACATTCTGTAGTTGATGTCATTATGTATTTCCTTTTATTTTAGCTACCAATGTGCTTATGGACCTGGCAATAACAGGAACAAACCACCTACCAGTGAAAGAATTAGTAGGTTTCAGAAAAAAAGTGGATGTCAATGTCATTTCAATGTGAAGGTTATTTTTGGTACCCCAGATGTGGCACATATTACATACAATGTCATGTATCACGTTGATAAGAACGTTGATTTTTTCCATGGCATAATGGACACAAGCTTGGATCCACAAAGTGGTTTTGCTATGAATTTATCAAATCAATGTAAGCAATACATTGAATCTCTTTTGCTTGCTGGTATAGCTATTGACACCATTATTGAAAGGCACTACATGAATCCTGAGTGGGCAAAGCTTGTCGAAAAAAGGGACAAGTACTTAACTAGGAAAGATGTGTTGAACACATGGAGGAGGGTGAAGAGCATTAGATTCCAAAAGTACCAACATGACAACACTAGTATCAATTTTTGGCATGTCGCTGAAAGGGATACATTTTATTATTATTAGAAGTCAATTAGGATTGACGAGTTTTTCATTATAAGCCTTCAAAAAACATGGATGCTTGAAATGATGGTTCGTCATTCTCACAACTCCATCATTGCAATAGATTATACATTCTCAACTAATAAATATGGGGTAAGGACATTATTGTCTAATTTACATGCATAATTGATGTTTGGATATATTTGTTTAATTCAATCACATACTAACAATAATTTCGTATACACATTTGCATTAGTACCAATTGCACACGCTTTTAGTTTTTGACGAGAAATAGGCTGGAGTTCCTGTTGTATAGACAGTTTCATCCAGTAATAAAGTGGATGACATTTATGCATAGCTTGTTGAAGTCTACGCGAGGGGGAAAAGGAAAAGGATGGATTGGCATGTCAATGCATTCATTACAGATGATGCGGCTTCCGAAATACAAGCTATAAAGTATAAATTTTGAACACAATTTACATCACTAACGATGTTATTTTTTGTATCAGGGTTATATTCAGTTGTCGTGTCTTGCTATGTATATGGTATGTTCACAGGGCCTGGCTAAAGAATATTTATAGATTTTTTTTCTTCATTTTTGTAATACAATGTTTACAGGCTTGGGTTGCATTTTTTTTTTTGCATTACTTATTGTCACACAACAATTTTTTTATAGATATATGAAGAAGGAGGTGGGG
The DNA here is from genome assembly GCA_019776745.2 of Taxus chinensis. Classification (NCBI taxonomy): domain Eukaryota; kingdom Viridiplantae; phylum Streptophyta; class Pinopsida; order Cupressales; family Taxaceae; genus Taxus; species Taxus chinensis. The sequence goes on from CM034151.1 coordinate 371,072,033, forward strand.
TCAGTTATGTTTCAAAGACTAGGTGACATCATGTGCGTCATCAGCGACAATGAGCACGTGACTTTTTTTCCTCATCGATGAGTTCATGGAGGAGTTCAAAGAGGAGGCCACTTTTATGGAGTATTTCAGAAAGACTTGGATTTGAGACGGACGTATTGGTAAGTGGTAACTATATAGTTTTGCATAGATTCAATAATTATTAAGTCGTATCTAATGGTTTTTTTGTTTGTGCATGGAGCTACGTGGTCAAATAATTTCTGCAACTTTACCCATGTCAATCAAGATACAAATGCGTCTATAGAATCTTATCATTCCTTCTTAAAGACTCGATATTTGTGTGATCAAAGAAAGAGATACACAAAGAGAATAGATTAGTTGTTGTACACATTGGTGTTTCGAGTTGAACCCTATTACAAACACAGGAGGAAGTTGTAAGTATCGGGTTTCTTGACAAATTATAAGAAGGAGAAAGAATTTTTGACTAACATTGAAAGGGCCAGAGAAATATTGGATAGTGATTGTTGTGCAAATGATACTATTAAAGGGTCTTATATGGTTAGAAGTCAAACATACAGGGAACCACAGTATTTCATTTAGAGATTTACCCTAAATTTTTATGTTTGCAACTGTCATTGGGATACCAAAGGCAACATCTGCAAACATGTTTTGAAGGTGTCACAGCTTGAGAGGACACATGAGGGTAGTGCATGTACTAGGGATCAAAATTTCAATGGTAAGAGTGTATGTTTTTGATTCATTATTTCAAATAATTCGTATTAACGTTATCCTCAGAACATTTCATTATACATCCTCTAAAATTATTGTTGTCATTGTAGATTACCATGTTGCAGAAGCAATTGAATACGTTGTGTATGAAGATGATCCATCAGAACATCCCCGCATTTTGATTGATAGTACGTAATTTATTATAAATGAATAATGGTTTATATATCAACAATATCATAATTACTAAATGAATTTTCTTTTTGGTGACAGTTGATAGTGATGAAGGAATTCAACAGGAAACACAATACCTTAGTCCTGAACAACATGTCAGAAACCATGGAAATGTGTTGCAAGTGCTCAGTGAGTCTAAAGAGTTTTTGAAATAATTGTTGGACGTGGTGCTAGAAAGTGATGAATAAATGTTTGCTTTTGGAGACTGTGTGCAATAATTTAAGAAGCTTTTAGAAGACTCTGATTCATTTCCATTTGTTTTCGTTCCTAATTGTAGTGAAAATGAGACTTCTACCACCCATATGTGGCCATGGTTCAGTGCAAGTAGGCAACATCAAAAGAGGAAGGAAAAGGAGACCGTAGTTATAGATTTAAACATTGATGCTTAAGAGTATGAGGATTATACATTTCCTAACACAACTCATGGAAGGATACATCTCAATCAAACATAGAAACAATCCGGTATAGCAATAAGAGAAAGTTGTGAGGCTATATCAGTGATTTTGGGTGACTATGAATGTAATGTGATTACAATACAAATTTCATTGGAATTCAAGACACTTTAATTTATGTTTCGTGATTCACAAGGACAACCCCCTCAGCTGAAATGTATGTTCCACATCATCACCTCTCATTTTGAATATCAAATGCATCTTGAAGGTATTTATGTCTATGTGGCAAATATTGTTAAGTGTAGGGTTTCTTACTATTCTTTGGATTACACAGTCTTGTTTTAGTATGATTACGATAAATATTTTTTCATGGTGCATCATCGTGTTTAAGAGAAATGATGCTAACTGTTGTATTATGTACTTTATGAGTTTTACACATCTGGATTTTATTGTATTACGTGTAGATTTTGTGATCTTGTATCTGATAATGGTGGTATATGTTTTTTTTTGTAGCTTATACAATGGAGGGGTGTGTTGTAGTCTCAAAGCAAGTGTTCTAAGGCGTCACATTCAGTTAGAGTTGGATGAATATATTATAAATGGCCAAAATGTAATTGAATGTTCTCGTTCTATCTGGATAGTGTCATATTGTGTGAAGGTTTCAAGAAGTATTTGAGGAAGAATATGGGTCTTTGAATGAATGTTTGTAATCTTGGACCTTGTTGTAAATTTTTTGTAATATGGTACCCTTGTAATGTTGTAGTGTTGTAAGCCATAAGTGGTACATTTTTGTAATACTGTAGCCTTTTAATATTGTAATATTTTAACGCGGAAGTGGTGCTTTTGCAATATTCTAGCCTTGTAATATTGTAACATTGTAACCCACAAGTGGTACATTTTTGTAATATTGTAGCCTTGTAATGCTGTAATATTGAAACCAAGAAGTGGTACGATTTTTTAATATTTTAATGAAGAAAAGTCATTAGTTTATATAGAAAGAAGCAATCTACATGTGTTGCACTCTAACTCTGCGAGCTTTGTAATCTTATCTTGTGGAATAGATCTAACTATTACATTAAATCTCTAAACTCTTCTATTTAAATCAATACATAGATGTATAATTGATGTCACTGCAATTGAACTTATTGATATTCCTTGAGAAATCTGCAACATTTCATCTTCTAGGATAGTCCACCTGGGAGTTAGAGTTCAGTCAAGATAATCTAGTTGAGGGAACTTTTTGCTTGAATGTGAAAATTAAGATTTATCCTTGTTAGTGTTCAATCTTGGAAGTTATTTGTTTTTTTAAGAGCTTTCTCCCTTATACTGAATGCTTCTGAGTTGGAATGTACAGTTTATGGGTAAGAAAATTCTTTGCATAGTTGTTGATGAAGGATTTATTGACACGTTCCATAAGTAGTATTTAAGGATTATTGTTGTAAATGTTATGTTTAAGGACTCTGTTTTTACATCAAAAAGTGTTAACTCACATTGTGCAGATATGAAGGAGATTGATTCTTAGATTCTTAGAGCATCATGAATGAAATCTTACTAATAACACTCTATGTCAAGTGCCTTAGAAGCAATATGTTTAAATCAAAGCATTAGAAGTGAATTTATTACTGATTCTAAGAAAGAAAACCCTTGAAATTGATGTAATAGTGAATGAGAGGGAGGCTTGTAGAACTTGTGTAGATGTTTGAGTAACCTTGTTAGAGCCATGACTAACATTCTGAAGTATCTTAAACTATGCTCATATTTCATTATCTCTGATAAGATGTATTGACATATTGAAGAAATCTTAATAGTATATTATCATCAAACTGATGCATGCATAATGAATTATGTGAAGGAACTGTGTATCTATGATCAGAGTTGGTTTGGAATTCTATGAGTTTGTATTAGGAATGCAAGAATGCATAACAAACTGTAGTTGTGATGTATGGGTGGAGGCACTCACGAGCAATTTCCTAAAGGATAGGGTGTTTCATTTTTCATCTATATATGAGAATAATAAGCCATTATTTCATTGAGTTGTACATTTGAAAAACCATCTTGAACTATTTGAATGAGTTACGGAACCAAATAGGGTAACTTCTGGAACTATCTTTCGAGGTTCCAGAGCTATCTCCACTAGTTCCAGAGCTAGGGCTGTATGGATTCAATGAATCACCAACACATCTAAAATGTTGACAAGGCCATAACATGATGATTATTTTTCAAATAGGTGTATGTTTTGCAATGGGATCCTACCGAAGAATCTTGAACCCTATGGACAAGGGTATTGAGTAGCTTTTACCTTAAACTATGTTTTTCGATACATGACTGTGAGAAATTGTGATTTCTCCCAAACTATAAAGGTGTTTAATGAGCTTGTAAAGATATGTTAGTAGGTTAGGTGAGTGAATACATGTCTTGGGAGTGATTTGAAGACTAAGTAATGTCAAATAATGGAAAAAATCCTCTTTGTGTGTGAAAAGTCATGTGAAAAGTTATGAGGCAAGTTAGTTAGGGTTGAGAGAAATAAGAAGGAATGAGTTAAAAGAAAGAAGGATTTGAATACAGAAGGAAGAGAAGGGAGTTAGTTGTAATCCATTATAGAGAGGAAAAATTCTTCTTGTAATGGAGATAGGAGGAAATATGGAATAAGTATTAAGAATTATGAACGAATACTGTAAAGGAAAAATAATGGCTCTGTTTTAGAGCAAGAAGAATTAATCTTTTCCCTTAAAAGATTAGATGAGTGATTTTTTTGAGTTTCTATTGGCTTCTTCCTTATGATTTATGCAGGGTATTCTCTTACAGAAATTATATTTACATGTATTCAGAAATCATATTCTTGTTAGATCTAACACTCTATTTTGACAATCCACCTTGGCATGCACATCATGCCATATATCATGTCATAGGATTCTTAATGCAATATTGCCTCTAAACCTTGATTGTTTTCATACACCTAACTCTGTCCTAATCAGCATTTAATACTAATTTCCAAGCATATAAACAATGACAAGTGCTTTAATTAGTATTCATGACTGTCATCACTATCCTGACCACCCTTTCCTAGTTTAACTATACTACCTCAACACTTGACTCTTTAAGCCCTCCAAACAATTTAATCCTTGTTATTATACTCACACCCTCAATTTTGACTACTGTACTAACTACTCTAGCTCAGCTAATTCCATCCATGGCCATCAGTCCTTCTAAATCCAGGTTCAAGCCTTCATTTAGTATGCCTAGTTTGCTCTATAGCTTCAATACAGTGATTTCAAGAATGATATGATTGTTCTTAGGCATCCAACAAGTCCCTAGATCCCTACTCCATGCAATATGACCTTAAAAAGTTCATCTTCACTGCCTCTTGAAATGTATCCCATCATCCACAATGCTTGCAAGATTAAAGCTTTTCTAAAGTGATCCTTATCACTCCACTTGTGTATCCCTTCAACCCAATCAAGAACACCACAAAGATGATACAAGAACATTGTTAAGCTTGTGCAAAATCAGGGCATTAAATGATCTACCTACCCTGCATATCAGATCACAACCCACAAACATTAAGAGACCAAGAACCTTGTATGCTTTATATGAGTTAGATACTAGATTTACCCCAATCTTATGGAGAGATGGAATTTAATACACCTTCCCCGTTATCCTCCCATATGTATGCAATAAACGATCATTAACCAACATGTCTATACTTCTTTATATTGTGTTAGGTCTAGATTTGATTCCACCTTGCTCTCATATCATGTTAGTCATTAGGTTTAGGTAGTTCCTTCCTAGGATTGCATTCAAATTAGTCTAAGTTAGACTTTCCATCTCTGTAGACCATCAATTCATTCTCCATACCACACTATCATGCAGTCCTAAATCAGGCTAGTTCTTCTATTTAGATACTTATCATATGCATTTGATACCCACTTAGCTATATTGAACATAGATCCTATTAGAGGTTCACACCTAGTTTATCAGTTTGTAAGCATCATAACAAAGGTCTAGTCTCTCTCATAATTGCTCTAACATTGGTCTTCATTAGAGTTCTTAGTACTCTACCCAAGACTCTCCTAGTTATCATATTCCTAACTTAGGCCATGTAATGGAAAAATAAGGCTTTCATGTCTGGATTCATGTTTTATTGGCAACCCTCACCATGGTTGGAGTTTTCCCAAACTCACATATACTAGCTCTTAATGTATTCATCTCAACTTGCCTTTCTTTGTATCTTTTTCTTTGTAATCAAATGAGGCTTTTCAACGTGCACAATCAGAAGTACCTTGGAATACTGGAATTTTCCATCATGGATTGATCTCTGAGATCATTTCAACTCCTCATTTTCTCCTTATTCCATCCATCATTTCAACTCTTACCTAGTCAACTTGACCTATTACCCTTGGTTACAATGCTTTCACTTTTACCATGACAATATATGCCAAATTTGGACTTGAACAATAATAAAAATGGAGCTATAAAACTTTGACAGTCCTTGCATATGCTCAGTGCCTTTCATATGTTTTTTTAGACTTCATTTATGCTCCAATGCTTCATGGTGATGCTCCTACATCAATATTCTTTGCATCTTGTTGCATGAGACTATATTGTGTAGCTGTGAAGCCTGATGTAATTATGAGAACTGGGTAAAGATGCATTGAAAGATCTTTGGGGGAATCTTATTCATGGTTGGAATGATGTTATAGACTTCTGAGGATAAATTTAAACATTAATACTAAACTACATTAAACTCCCCAAACACATGAGGGTTTAAGAGTTCAAACCCTGATTTCACAATCAGAAATATAGAAAGATATGGTTGAATCTTATTAGTTGGAGACTCTTATAACATATTATTACTTTTAACACATGAGAAAAATCAATGAGTGCTTATAGTAATAGTTTGAAAGGTTCAAAATGAGTTTTTGGAGTAATCACAATGAAAGGCCAATTTCAGAGACATGTTTCCAAAGGAAGTAACCTCTAGACTTGAAATTCAAACTTGTAACTTCATAGGTCCCAAAAAGCCTTCATGGATGGTTGAAAAAACATTCTTTGTGCCTTGAATCCTCAAAAAAAGTTCAAATAAGTTAAGAAGAACAGTGGAATAGGGCTAGTAAGCCTAAAAGTGGATAAGTGGAATAGGAAGAACACTATAAAGACTTGAGGTCATAATTTTTGCAAGCACCTTGGGATTGTTATGTAAGAGCATCATCCACATGGCTTGGAGAGTATAATCAATTTTGAATAAGCCTATGAAAGGCATGGAAAATGTATTAGGATTTGTCTTAAGGTTTGACATTTGGATTTGTGATGTAAATTTCATGTGTGCAAGTGTAAAAGTAAGTGTTAAGCCAAAATAAGGTTATTGTTAGATGTCTAGGTGTGTAGAAGTTGTCTTATCCTCATTATCTCATAGTAGGAGGCTTGAAAGAGTCTAAAATATGTTATATTAGCAACATTAGTTGTAAAAGGTCATGGTTGACCAACCAAATCCTTGTTTTGGGCTTGTTGGTCCGAAAATCTGTCGCTTGGGCAGATTTATGGATAGACGAGCCAACAGTGTGCAGGGCATAGCCCCTCTTTGAGTCAGTAAAGCGAAACTGGTTTATTGCTATTCTACCAGCAGGAATCTGTGCAAGTCTCACAATATTCTGCCTTCGGGGGTTTGGGATCTCATCCCAGTAGGGTGTTTCTGACTGCGGAAAGAAAGGAATGGAAGAGATGATGAAGAAAGATCAGATCCGAAGAAAGAAAAGAAATGAATTCCAAAGCAGAAAGGTTGGAGGGTTTATGTTTTAGGATTGGTAGTAAACAGAGCCAAACCTACTTGCATAAACGAACAAAGTAATACTGATGAATAAATGACAATAAAACAGAAGCAGATCCAACAGAATAAACACACAGATTTGACATAAGAAAGATCTAATGCATATAACACAGGTATTCAGCACAAAGTCTAAATATTGTATTAATAATTCTTTCGGTTACAAAAAGCTCAAAGTATTTTCTCCTCACTTCTATTTTTCATCTAAAAGATATCCACTCATGCCCAATACAACAAGCATTGGGGTATTTATAGAAGAAAAAACGAAAAAAAGGCAAAAAGGAGCCAACCACCTATTTACAAAGATATTCACAAAATATCTACAAGGATATACAAAATATCTCAAAGTCATGTTGACTTTTGACAACTTGATGGATGACATCATCCCATGGTGCAACACGGATGATGTCATCATTTGTGCCAACATACTCTAGATATTTACCAAAAGAAATTCGAAGAAGAGAGAGAAGAAAGAGAAAGAGAAGCTATTCATCGTCGTCATCCTGCGGCCGAAAGGGGGTAGCCTGCTTTTGCTGCTGCTCAGGAGATGAGATGTGGAATTGAGCGCAGTATTCCATTTGTGGAAATAGTGGGCGTCAGGAAGCCCAAAGACCCTGCTCAGGAACGTGATGGTGTCACTGAGCTCCTCCGAAAAATCACTGCGGTGAATGATTTATGGCCAACGGGTCACTACTTTCTTGTTCTTTAGATAGACTTCATTCATCAGTTGCATGCACTGATCTTCATGGTCGTCCCAGGATTTGATACAATCCTCTCGGCTGACAGCCACAAAGTGCCGGTGATGAGGAATGCTAAGTATTATCTCGAAGTGGCGGGCAGTGAGGTTGATTACGACCTCGCCCTTCTCATTTACGACACACCTTGTGTCTTTATTATAGCACCGGGCAACCACCGTCATGAATTCATTGTTAACGGCGCTGATTGGGATTCCCCCACCAAAGTGCAGGGCACTGTCTATTAGCTTGTCCATCCACAGACTTCTTGTGACCTTCTGAGTCCTGACCCAGAATTCCTCCATATCAATATGACCCAACTCTGAGTCTCTGATGTCCAGGTCACACTCGGCCTGGGAATCAGGCATTCTGACCCTCTGATACTTATATTTCATTTCTTCCTCTGTAAGCTTGGCCTTGCCTTTGGATTTGGTAGGTCTCTTGCTTGATGTTGACATATGTTCTTCTGAGCTTAATTGTTGATCTGCAAGAATAAGACGTGAAACCCAATTGAAGAAAGCTGTGTCAGGCACTTGATTTTCCATTGAAATGCTGACAGAAGAAAGAGTTAGTAATTTTAAGGTCTCGGGGCGCATGGCACATGGATATTACAGATTGCAGAGCTAAATAGGTAAGGCACACAGGAAAAGGGTGTTGCAAGGGTTAAATCAGCGTCAAAGGGCGCATAGCGCATAGATACTGCATGATGCATTTTGTGTAAAGGGCGCACAGAATCTTTATGTTACACGGGAACAGGATGCGCCCGTGGCGCATGACTCTTTCATGCTGCATGGAACTTCGGTGCGCCAAAGGCACATATAGAGTTTGTGTAACATATGCTTTTGGCGTGCTTAAGGGAACTTGGTGCGGCGCATGAAAGGTTTGCACAACATGATGTTGCTGCGATGAGGGACACGCCTGCGCCTTTTATAGTTTTGCACTTGGTGCATAGGAAAAGACTGTTGCATAGGCGCTGGGTGCGCCAAAGGGCGTAGGAATTTGTGATGTTGCACTTAAGTTTGATGCGCCAAGAGGGCGCATGGTAAGCATTTGCAGCAAGTGAGGGAAGTGTGCCATAAGGGCGCAACTACTCTTTTTGTAACAAGCACGGTGGGTGCGCCAATGGCGCAACTGTTGATCATGTTGTAGGGGTGACAGATGCGCCAAAGGAGAGAAAAAATTACAGTCTCCTCCCAAGCCATGACTTCTTCACTAAGGTGTCTGCATATGTAAGGGGTCATTTGGGTGATGAAGAGGCTTAACCAATATTTTTTGAGTCATTACTTCAGGACAAAGTTACCTTCCCAGCAGATCTAGAAAGAGGGGGGGGAGGACATGGTGAAGGAAAGAAAAGATAACAGTAGGGGGATAAAAAACATGATTTCATAGTTTATATTAAACCCAAACAGCCAGCCAGCAGATAAAAACCAAAGCACAAAACACACAAAAGGAGTGAGGACCTCTTACCAGGATATATAACGATGAAAAAGTGCAAACGGGTCCACCAAGTGATTTGAAAATGACGGGGCAGGTGCGCTGATAGGCTTAGAGAAAATATCGCGTGATTGTTCAGGTGATAATGAGAGCGCAGACGTGCCTATATATAGGCAAGGGGGCAATAAATGCGCCACCAACCTTTTAAGTGGCGCATGAAAAGCAGTGTCGACATATGAAAGCATGCGCCCTTGGCACACCAAAAGCCATGCAAACACGGAGTTATGCGCGCCTTTGGCACACCGAGAGGGGTGTTGACATAAGATTATGTGTGCCTTTGGTGCACCAAAAAGCAGCGCAACAAAAGATATGTTGATAGGAAGGCGCATGCGCCTTGGCACATGCAGGAAAGCCTCAACATAGAGAGGCACACAAAAACACTTGCTAACACAAGAAAGCATGCACCAAAGGGTTAAGGGGGCGCATCAAAAGTTGATGTTGCATTGTCATTCTATGCGCCCAGCAAAAAATACCAAAAACGGCTAAGTTCGGAAAACTATATTTCCCGGAAAAGGATTTTGCAACGTTCCGAATGCAAGGGGTCCCTAACGAGGGATCAGAACAAAATTTTGGTATGGTTATCAGTAAAATTGCCCTTACCAATTTTACGGGATAACGGGGCTTGTATAGTTGAGAATATCCATCCTTAATAGGATTATTAGGCCTAGATAAAGGTGAATGCAGCTAAGTCTAGCAAGATACAAGGAGATGAGCTCGAATATCATCAAGAGAGGTTAGGAAACATGACTAGTATGAGTAGAGAAAGTTGAATTTTGGAGAAGAAGTGTTAATTTTGTATAGAGATTATGTTGTAAAGCATGTCTTGAATGTGAAATGGATATAATTAGAGTTCTTGATCCACACAGACCTCAAAATCTTTCTTTACAGTGTGTATGTGTCATGCCTATAATGGAAATGCATGATTTAAGCATGATTTAAGTTTATTTTACATGTTTCTTAATTGAATGTGTTAAGAACCCTATCAGGACAGTGGATCCAAGACACTCAATAACATGAAATTGGTAAAATGCACTTAACTATTAATATGGAAATGACGTACATGTGTTATGGAGTTCAATCATAATTTTTATAAGTCAAGAAAGGGTTATAAAAGAAGGAAGTTGGGAAAATGTGCTATAAACCCATAAGATATAAGCTTGTTATCATCTTAAACATGATGTGAAAATATTATAGAACATGTAATCATACCATGGAGACCTTCAAATTACGGCCTGGAATTGGGCTTACATGAGCTATGGAAATCTTGGGCAGAGTATAACAAAAAAGAGGGAATACAAGTGTTAGACCCATTCATTGAGAAGTTTAATCTTGTTATTTGATGTTTGCAACATGTTTAATTAAATTTGAATGGGGATAATTCCATTTCTGTTATAGTTCATATTTGGATCAAGCATGGGAAGGAGGATGCAAAGGAACTAAGTACTAATAACCCCAAGAGGTGAAGTTGGAGTGTGGAACAATCTTGGTCAGAGAGGGAAGAAGGTTTGATTGGTTATGTAGTCTTGACTCGGTGATCACAACTCATCCTAGAAACATAACCAAAGTTTTTGTGACCTCATTACCTCTTGACTTCTATGGAAGAAGATTTGGAGTCCAAATCAAGACCTAATGGAGAGTAGGGCAGTATTGATAGGATGTAGAATGATTCTATGTTACACCCATGAGTGTTAAATCTATGAAGGGGTAGACAAGTAATTTGATGAATGTCATCACTTGAAGGCCTTGAATCATGATTGATGGTATGCTTAACAAAGAGGTGAAGTTGATTATCACTGGAGAGAACAAGGTAAGTAGCATGTTTCCCACTATAAAATTGTGAAGGCAATATATAACAAGCTTGAAGATGTATGGTGTATCAACATGATGACTATTGCCCTTAAATTAAGGATTTGAATTCTTGAGTACTCTTAGATAGCAGGGTTATCAAATAAATAAGGACAAAAGTATTCAAGAAATACTTGAATTTCTTGTTAGTATATCTTCCTAATGCATACAAAAATTAAAGATTGTATCAGGTACAATAACTATCATTGAGTACTATTGTAGTGTATAGATGGGAATGTGGTTGTTTATATTGAGAATCGTGCTATATATGGTGTATGTTTAGCTAAGATAGAGTATGAATTAAGGGATTCATAGTCTAGATGGCCTAGGTGGAGTGGGTGAGTCAAGAGCATAATGAGTGAAGTAGAGAGGAATAAAATACAAGCTTGAATGTGGAGAACTAGCAAGCAAAGAGGTTGTATAGAATATGAACAAGGCAAGAATAGAGGAAATGGATTCTTAAGTACTATTCACTACTCATATATTTAAGAAACCAGTCTTGAACCCTGCAGATTTGGAGATAGGTGAATACACTGAGAAGGGTATGAGGTCAGATTGTAAAAGAAACCTAGAACATGATATATATGACATGATTTGCATGTCAAGGTGGATTAGCTGAGCTAAGAAGTGCACCAGATTGTCATAGAGAAGCTATGTAATCTTGTATTTTGTTTTGGTCATCTCCTTAACACTCTAATCACTATTTGTGCAAGAATTAGATATTAAGGAGTTCTAGTATGGTTTTGAGTAAAAGGAATAGTTGTAGCCTCCCAATCTCCACACCATTTGACATTTAGTTGTACATTTGACAAACCATCTTGAACTCTATACACCATCTTAAACTTTTTAAATGAGTTTTGGAACCAAAAGGGGTAACTTCTGGAACTATCAACCGAGGTTCTGAACCTATCTACACTAGTTCCGCAGCTAATCCTATAGGGATTTGAGGCTCCAAAATATGATCTCTATACTTGGAATTCAAACTTGTAACTTCACAAGTCCCAAAAAGCCTTATGGATGGTTGAAAAAACATTCTTTATGCCTTGAATCCTCAAGAAAAAGTTTGAATAAACTAAGAAGAACAGTGGGATAGGGCTAGTAAGCCTAAAATAGGGTTTCAAGATAAGGTTCAAGCTTGAAATTTTGAGAGTAACAATAATATGAAAATGAGTTTCATTCAATTAATTATACATTTGACAAACCATCTTGAACTCTACACACCATCTTAAACTATTTGAATGAGTTTTGGAACCAAAGGGGGTAACTTCTGGAACTATTTTTTGAGGTTTTGGAGCTATCTACACTAATGTCGGAGCTAAGCCTGTATGGATTGAAGGCTCCAAAATATGACCTCTTATGTGAAATTGTAGCTTCTATCTTTGAGGTCACGCCTTGTTAAGTAGTTGGCATACATGATGTTAGCATGAAGAATAATTCAATATACAAAATGTTTAAATCTGTATTTTCTAATTGTGATCCTTTAAGACATGTAAATGGATATGGGATCTCTGGGTTAGGGTAGTGGGGGCCATTGGATGTTGTTAACACCATTGGAAACCCTTGGTTAGTTTAGTATGGTAAAATAGTTATAACTGTAGTTGATAGTTATGAGTTATAGGGTGTTTGAGAAAGTCAAGAGTTGATTGTGAAGGCTACAGATTCCTGGAAACTTGAGTATTAGCTGAAGTCTTCCTCTTAAGATCCATTTGAGGGAATTTTGGGTAAACTTATGAAATTTATTAAATTGTATAAGCTTGACATAACAAGGTAGAGTGTGTGGTGAAGACTTTTAAGGTGTATAAGGTCAGGCATAACATATTTGTGACATAAAGCTAGTCAAGCAAACATCCAAAATAGGGCATTCCTTTGAATGAAAGTAATCTTATTGTAATGAATGCATGGGATTAGATAATTGGTACTACATCAGATTGCGTCACACTTGTGGGAAATAAACACACTTTGTAGAAATCAAACATAGTAACCAATATTGCTTAAATGAGATTTGTATGAAAGTAGTCAAACAAAAATTACAATAACATGTTATCTATCTATTAGGATACCCTCAAAAATTTTAAACTGAAATGCAAAAATAACGATAGCCTGTTATGTCTCAATACAACAAAAGTGGGGTCATAGATCCTGGATTGAATTTTTTCACATAAATCAAAAATCTGAAACTAAATTGCCCAGGTATCTTCAGTTGTGGTGTTAAACCCACAACCAGCCTTTGTTTCCTGCCACCACCTATCAAATTGTTCAGGATCCTGATCTTCCACATTTTTCCATGGGGACATAGGTGTGAGAAGGAGAGGTGGTCTAGTTCTCATGCCAATCCACATACATCTTACCTTGTTTATGACTTAAGGAATTATTGTTGCCAAGGCTCTAGCTCTTCCCAAACTCCACCATAAGTTTGTCGGAGAGATGGCTTCCCTCCTCTTTAGGGGTACAGTAAGGTGGTTTCACCTTTTAATACAAGAAAAGAAATCCTTGTCAAAGTGTTACTGCTCATATGATGTAAAAGCTGCAATATTTCGTTACAGACATGAAATATAATGTTCTTTGAACTTGGAAGTAAAAGCAAGAGATCTAAAGTCATTGACTAATGAATATATATATGTGGATATTGAGGTCTCATGCAGAGGCCAACTGAGCTTGCTTTTATCATATGTTCTAAATCTCTCTGCTCCCAAGATTTTTGGTTTTGTAGTGTGGAAATGAATGCTTGAAGTTGGCTCTCTCTAATATACAAATTGATTAAGAACCTTGTCATATCTTTCAACATATTATTACACAAATAAAATTCACAAAGAAGGTTCTTTTGTTCAGGGGTGGCTACAGAGTAAGTAGCCATGAATTATTTCTCATCTTTCAACTCATGTGGGAGGCCAGATGCAAGTTGTCCCAATTGCCTTATGATGAATTGTTCTTCCAATAAAACATTGTATGCAAGAGAAGGTCTCCTACATGCAAGCAATTTTTCCACCAACAAGCATGCTACCTGAATTTTTGTTGCATATTTGAATCTAGCATTTTCTTCCTTATAAAAATTTTCTTCCCATTATCTCCTTTACTTATTCTCCTCTTCCATTTTAACCTTTAACTCTCAATTCATTACCCTTGACTCATTCAATCTCCTGTAAGTATCATCCCAAAGTTGTTTGACTGGCAAGAAACATAATTCAATATGATTTTTTTGATCTAGTTGTTGTGGAGGAGTAGGTACTTTTGACTGTTATAAAACAAGTTCTCCTTCTCTAACATCATCGTGTTCTTTACTCAACTGTAATCCCCTATCTTTAATTTCTGAGTCCTGTTTTAATAATTCCAACTCTTTATCATTGTTTTCCATCTGAGTCTTTAGCTGTTCTAGCTCATTTTGTAGAGATAGGATATGATTTTCTCTATTTTCCACTTTGAGTTTGAGAAAAACCAATTCTTTTTCTTTTTCCCTTATGATAATTTATGCTCTTGAAAAAAACAGAGCTTACTTGACTTGTTGTTTCTCCTCTTCTGATTTCAACTCCACATGAGTTGGATATCCTTCTTCCTCGATCATATGATCTTTTCCTTTTACCTTCCAAGTTGCAAGATGCTCTTTAGAACTCATTTGTCATGCAACATCATCCTCTTCGTTTATGGGCATTGAGAAATCACCCACCTCTTCAAATATATGTCCTATTAACTCCTCCTCATTTGTCTCACTGATTTCTCCTTTTCTTCCGGTTGAGTTCCAAGAGGAAGTAAAACCCTCATACTGTCAAGAATGTTAGCAGCTACTCTTTCAATGTCCTCGTGTACCTCAACATTTTCTACTTCCCGAGTCACTTCAATCCTTCTCCTTTTTGACATGCTACACTCTACTATTTCTTCTTACTTTTCCTCCGATGTACCAATTCCCAAGTCCTTTTTAGGGGCAAATGGGGTTGTGATTCCCCTTCTGATTACATCAGGGGTCTGCTTAAATTTATGAATAAAATTCATCCATGCCTCCTCCCCATTTTTCTTATTAAGAAAGTGATGCTCACATACTAACTTAACCAAAACATGATGTCTAATCATGTCAACACCCCATGAATACCTTTGGTCCATAGCATGAACAAAGCCGTATAGAAATCCAAGGAGGTTTATCATGTACTCTTGTTTTGTGCTTCCATATTTCAAATGGATTAACATTTTAACAACCTCCTTCCTGACAGTTCCATACTTCCCATCACAGGTGATATATTTAACTACCCAAAAGGCTACTTTGTCAAAAGGTTTGGCAAGGCTTGCTCGCCTTACTCCCTTTCTGAATTTCTTGGATGTCAAAATATATTGGGCTTCAGGGTCACCTTCTTCGCACAGTACTTCCACCAATTCTTTCAAAGAGCCTTTGGCAAGGTTTGGTGTATGGGAAATCAAAATAGCTGATATTTGACTGATTATATTAACAATAAAATGAATTGTAGCACCTTTCACTTTGAATTTAAATTCTTCCAAATTCGTAACAAATTCTCTTACCAGTTCGTCATTATACTTGGAGAATTTCTTCATAAACCCTAGCCATCCCGCATGCTTAAAGATGGATTCTAATTCAGTATTTGCATCAAGTTTAGTGACATCTTCTAGTTCATCTTTCTTCTTGATTCCTATGGTTATGGAGAATTTATGTCTACCAAACACCTGCACCGTAAAAAGACCTAGTTTTGGAACCTTTACACTTAGATGCGGAACTGAAATATCCCTTCTTGGGATCTTACCACAAAAAATGACAAAACACAGAAATCTGCAGCGATATACTAAATCTGATTTTTGTAGATTTTATACAGAAAAGTACAGCTAGGGCAGCGAACAGAAAAATGTGAATAACTCTTAAAATACCCGTCCAAAATACTTGAAATTTTAAATGGAACAAGATAATAATATGTAGAACACAAGGGAAATATTTTTGGAATTTTTCAGATAACAGAATGCTGCCAGAAATTTACAGCATGCCTAGAATAGCCGGAAAACTTCGAAAATTAATATCTTTTCGAATACAAATGCAATAAAGATGAAACTTTGGAAATAATATATATAAAAATAGTAGATAACTCTCCAACCTTCAGATCTGAAAAAGGACTACTGGAAACCCTAGAAATTAGGGCTGCAAATTCCCAAACAAGTCACCCCCTTTGGAAAACAGCCAAAACCCTTGTGAAACCCTCTGTAGATGATGTCGAATCCTTCTTCTACGGCTGCCATAGGTCTGATCCGAAAACCGGCTGAAAATCTCCACAAAAACTCTCAAAACCCTTCAAACCCTAATTCTAAAAATCTTGAAAATACCTCTGTAAAACAGCCCTGAAATCCACTCCAAATGACAAGCTGGGGTAGATCTTTCACTACCGAAGAATGCCCTGCTAGCTAGGGTTGCATCTTTCACCACCGAAGCTAGGGTTCCCGTGGGATCTTACTCCACAAGCTAAAAGTTGCAAACAGCAGTTGCACCATGAAAAGAAAATATGAGTGTATGTATGAATGATCATCCTTTCACCCCTCACCTCCTTTTATAACCTTTTCATGCCAAAGAAACCCTAAACCCACTCAAGGCACACTTTCCCAAAAAGAGGGCCTTATTAAAAATAAGTTGAAGTTGCTTTTCCCTTCCTAGGCGCCTAGGCCCATAAAGTAACCTCAATGAAGAAATATAACATTTAATGCCATGCATGTCCTCTCAAGTCGCCAAAAAGGTACTTTAAGTGGCCCCAATGATGAAACATAACATCTAGTCCCTTTTTAAAAGTACTTTATGACCCAGTCAATAAAAAAATAATAACTGGACTAGATGCCCATACCCAATAGCAAAATAGTATCCGTAACCCCTTGGGCGTGACTAGGGTTAGGGCACACATTGGCTCTTAGGCCATGGGCGAGGGAAAAGGGACATTACAGGAACCTACCACACTTTTAATTCAAATCAGTTCTGAATATGCCCTACTTCAAATTTATTACATTCTCTCACGATTTTTCTCATTTCAGGACTGTGTATTGGGAAATTAATTTCATAATTGAATATCGGAGGTGGTTTCTTTCTCAATATTGAAGAAGAACTGTAGAAAATAAAAGAAGTAATTCGTTTGGATTGAAGATATGGCTTATAGACACAATCTACGAAAAACTTAAAAACAAACATAAAATACTTATCATTTCAAAAGAGTAACACGTTGAATATAAAAAGAAGTTGGAAAAAAATACATAATAAGTTGTTAAATTTTATGAAATCACACTTTAATATAACATAAAATTAGAATTAAAGTTTAATAAAAATATACAAAAGGATAAAATTATCAAATATAAAATAGATATATATTATTATAAAGATAATAACAATTTTAAAAATATTCTAATATTAATTAATTATAACTAAAATGGAAAAGTTTGTTTTATAGAAATAATATGTTTAATATTTGTATTATAATAAAAATATTAAAATGACTAACTTCTTATTAAAAAAGGTACAATTTTTCTTAAATTTAATTAAGATATTGAATTTTAAAACACTAACACTTATATAAAAAAACTATTTGAGAGTCTCTACGCACCATCTTCAACTCTTTGAATGAGTTTCAAAACCAAAGAGGTAGATTTCAGAACTATCTGCCAAGGTTCTGGAGCTATCTTCATTAGTTATTGATGGCTTGAGATCGAATTTGTGAGCTAAGAGAAGTGAAATAATAGTAAAAGATATTATGTTGTCAGTATGTAGCTATTAAAGGTCGGGATGGTCAACAAATTTCTTTAATTGTGCTTGTATAAGGTAGGACAACGGATTTGGCAAGCACTAGAAGTAATTTTGTTTTGGCGATCACTCAAATACAAAGGAAATATGATCCTAAGGTGACTAGAAGACATATTGATTAAGTGTTACATAGGTTAAAGGTCAATAGACCATCTAAGGGTTCATTGTATGCATATAAACCCTTGCATGCTCAGTTTGGGTGAGAGTAAAGCCTCAAAAGGGAGTGATTAGTGCAACCTTGTTAGCTCAGTTATCCCTCACCTCATTTGTAATGCTCTTGACACACTCACAAAAATTAAGAGGCCAAAAACATTGTATTACCTTACATGTTGACATCACCTTTGCCCTATGGAGAGAAGGAATTAATCAATCATTTTCATAGATTTTAGCCATATGTATGCAATATAAGGTCATTCATCAACATATCCTTATTGTCCTATTTACTTCCATGCAACCTTGTTTTTTCTAGGTCTTGATTTGTATCCTCCTTGTTCATATCATGCTAGTCATTAGATATGAGTAGTTCCTTCTTAGAATTGCCTTCAATTTAGCTTAGGCTGGACTTTTCCATCACTAGGATTGATATGAAAGTTCAAGATGTAAGTTTTTTGTTGCAATCGTGAATGTGAATCCATTTGAGGTGTATGACTCTTCAACCTCTCTTATTGCATGTAATTAGATTATTCAAATTGTAATTATGCTTGTTCCATACACTAGAGGAGATGGTTTTTGTCCCTATTGTCATGTTTTCATGGACCATGTGTGAAGGTTTAACTCAGGACAACAGACTTAAAATATAACAATCATCTAAAGCCACACCTAAAACCCTATTGTCGTTGTGAAGAGGAGTAATGGATTACAAGCTAGGAGAAATTTATTTCAAGCCTTGACATTGAGTATCAAGAAAATATCTTTATCATTGAGTATTGAGTATGGAGTAAGGATTGTTATTACTCTAAATTTCCTACTTCAACTTTTGGTAGACTCACTCAACATGCCTTGTTTCCATTCTCAGGCCTTACTTTCCTTTCTAGATATGTGTAAGTGAATAGAGAAGGAAAATGAACTAAATCAGTAGTTAGGACTGAAGTAAGGTTCTTATATGGTGATTAACAGTGCACGGAGTTCATATGCATCACTTAAGGCAAAATTAGGAAAGAATATCAAGCTACAATCCTTTCCAGGCTTTACTAATATCTCAAACTCTTATTCATGTACAGTAACCTCTTGCATGCTCAATAATATTTCTCTCAATCCTTCTAAAGGTTATCACTCTTCACTATTTTCTTTACAAATATCAAAACAAACAATAGTTCTTCAGTTCCTTAGTGCACAATTACAGTTTCAAGGTAATGCACAATCACTCCTTTCACGTCTTATCACATGCAAAGTAACTTGTTTGATGACTTCACCCTTCGTGGCAGTGGTGTTTGTGGTATACATAGTGTGTTTATACCACGGAAGAGATAATAGTTTATTCATCATTACAAATTATCATAACATGTATTCATTTTTTGGCCTACTACAATGAATACACTAAGTAAGTAGCCATTCACAAATTTTCAATGTTCTCATCTAGTCCATATTTTATAATTGAATAATTAGTTGTATTTGTACTATAATCATTCTTAAAAATTAAATTATATATACTTTTTCTTTAACTTATTACTATAAATGTTTTTTCATTTTTATATGAAAGTTTTTAAACCCCGGGAAGGATTGGTCAAACAACATACACTTAATTCTTATATTCAATCAATCAAATACTTATAATGTTATAATTTAATAGCTTATGTATTAAGAAAGAAGAAGATAATATTGAATTCTCTCAAGGTCTAAGATTTCTTAAGGGATATTTGACCAATAAATAACCTTAGGATGTTGACCCTCCAAGTTGTTAAAGATACATTCATAGAACGCTAACAATTTCCATGCTAAAAATTAATCGAAGGAACAACATATTAGTTGAGTGTAATGTATGAAATGTATTCATTCAGGGTAACATTAGCTACATTACAATGCATCTAAAACATATCTCAATTTTTTTGCCATGTTAAATAATATCACTACAAGAAATGCATATGCTAGTATAAATACTAATATGTATATAGTTTATAACTACAATTTCATTAGCTAAACATTTTTATTTTAAATATGTTAAAAGAGTGGCATGCCTAAACGTGTTTAAACTGTAAATGTGTATGATAAAATAAGTCTATGAGTGTGATTATAAGTTACCATATAACATGCATTCTTACATGTTAATGGAAAAAAGTAATAACTTTCCACATCCAGTGATTATTATAGAAGTATGTAAAGTGGCAGTGACACGTGATAAAGGAAAATTACACTCTTACAAAACATGCCATGTTGGTAAAATCAAACATACAATATTTTCTTGATCCAATAAGTCATGTTCCCTTGGTAGTTTTATTAGATCCTTTACCTAATTCAGTATCTATAATTCTCATGACTATTGATTCAAATTTTAAATAGAAATGTTGGAGCTTCACTGAAGCTTGGAATGGCTTAAACCATATGTTCCTAATATTGTATATAAAACTTTGTATATCCCATATATAGAATGGACTATTTGGATTGGTATGTTTATACAAATTAGAAAGTGATTCATTAGAGATATTCTCTCTTAATTAAATATTCATGGCAATTTGATCGTCTCCAATAACATATTGAACAGTAAGTTTTTACCGGTGAATAGATTATGGGCAGTTGAAAGCTAATAAGTAAATCAGAGGATGCATCAAACTACAATATCATCCAATTGACTCTCAAAGTGTTTTAGGTTATGGTAACTCCAGATAAATGAAAATTATAGGACATCATACAATTATAGTAAGAACATGTCTTTTGAATACATAAAGTAAAATATCGTCAAATCTTATTAATATTAATTGTTGATGTGTTACAAATTTTAACTATAAATTGTTTTTAAAAACAAGTGACAATGCCACACTTTTAGGCCTTTTTATCACTACAAATATCTGTGAATCTGAACATGCTTTTGAATAGTTCTTTCAAATGTTGGTATTCCCGGTCACGATTGGCGACTGCCTTGTGAAGCTTGGCCAAGGAAAGTTCATGCATTTGCAAATTTTCTGCAGACAATGTTTCCATGTTTTTATGTGACATCTCTAGTTGAATCAATTCCATCTCTATATTGGCCTTCGACTCGTGCAGATCTACGAGCTCTAGTGTTACACCTTTTATTTCTTCTTATAGTTGTTTGTTCTCGTTTTCATGAAAATCAATTTTATCTTCCAAAACCTTTATATGTTTTTTGTCAATTCCAACCTTCTCCTCGTAACTTTTACACAAGGATTTCTCTCAGGCGAACGAATATGCATGCAAGCATCATGTTACGGTCTTCACATTTGTGAAATTAATGTAAAAAAAATGTCAAAGTAAATAATTTTTTACATTGCTCACCTCCAAAGACATTATAATGCAAATCATCCCTTCTCCTCTTGGCTACACGAGGGTCATTGTCAAAAATTTCGGCATTTTGCATTGCTTCTTCGACATTTTCTTGTCTCTTCTCCTTACTCGGGGTTTTATTCTGAACCATCGCAGGTAAAAATTATTGTGCAAACTTAATAACAAACTTTGCTATGGATGGAGTGAGTTCCTCCAACCTATTGTCAGTCAAACAAAGCCTACAAAACTATGTATAACAAATATCTTTCATTACTTATATTAAAAAAATGAACTATGAATATATATGCATGTCTCCAAAAAACCAATCAGCTTACATATAAATCTTAAGAGGATAATATGGCCAGTTCAAGAAGAAAGGAATGAAGACTACATCGTAACTTACATATATATGCATGAGATACTCAACACATTAAAAAGGTTCATCAAAACACAAGCTCTACACTAACTTTGATGAAGTGTTCCTAGATGAAAAGATACGTAGCCTAAATCACCACTCATATGAAATAGCAAACATCCAATGAAAGCAACAACGTCATTCAACACAATAATAATGAAATTGAGCAGAAGATAAAATCAAAACACACCTAAAATGAGAAATGATGACTGCAATACTAAAATGACAAAACGTAATAGTTAAACCATTTCATGGGAGAAGAATTCCACAATGATGTTTCCAAATGAAGTCGTATTCTCTACAGTACAACCATAATTCGGTTAGAGCAATCCATAATCTCCTAATTAGATTGGACTAATAAAAAGAGGAAACCCATGGATATACTTGAAGATTATTCAAGGATTATGCACATCACATATTGGCTACTCTATAATCCAGTCATACATGATGTAGTAATGACAAGTGTAGATGTTAAGGGTATAACAAGCCATCACAGTTTGCTTCATTTGATTTTTAACATGGAACAAATTTCTCTTTTTCTTTGTTAAAAAATGTGATGATAAATTATGGTCATGGCTTACTCTAGATATTAGCTTGATACATGAGGATAATTGTACCATCAAAATATTCACCTCAAACAACCTTGTAGCATTCAACGCCACTATTCCAAATCTTCCAAAAAGATTGCTTATTATTTTAATCCTTCAGGTGAAACTCTATATGAAATTTATAATAAATAACATTTACGTGCATGTTTGCATCAGAATGACTGCCATGATTCATCTTGGAAAACTTAGCCTTTTCTAAACATCAGTGGCATTCTACATTTTCAAACAAGCAAAGTAAAAAAAATTGCTCCATAGTTGAATCTATAGCTTCAACATACACATCAAGTTCTCTGAGAAGATGAAATTTTGCATAACATGGTCATCATATGGTTGTATTTCAGTTTCTTCTTCTTCTTTAAAATGCATAAGAGGCATAACAGACATGTTAGACCTATTAATTACTTACAATACTAAAAAAGAGGTATTTTAATTTTTCTTATGCTTACCTACTCCATTCTCTCGATGCGGTTCTAGATCTTTAGTTTGTTTTTTCCTGCAATATAAATAAAGAAAGGGGTTAGTTTGTTGTTATAAATAGAGGAAATAAACAGTTCACATGTTAAGAAATGTTCTAATTCACATGATGGTTGAAGAAAGTGGGGAAAATATGTGATGATCACCTGTTGTTGTCATTGTGCTGCCAAATTGCACATACAAACAAAAAAAGCAAAAAAAGTGTGACAACTATAATGATAAATAATCGACCCATTGTGGTGCAACATGGCACATTCAAAGAAAAAAACCTTTGAGACTAATATAATCATAAGTAATCATTCCTTTATGATGCCACATGGAAAAAAAACATGTGACAACTAAAATCATGAATAATCAACACATCACTATGCCACATGGCACATTAAAACAAGTATAATCATGAATAATCATTCCTTTGTGATGCCACATGGAAAAAAAAACATGTCACAGCTAAAATCGTGAATAATCAACACATTACTATGGTATATGGCACATTAAAACAAAAAAGCATATGTGACAAGTATAATCATGAATAATGCACCCATTGTGATACAACATGGCACATTCAAACTAAAAACACTTATAACAACTATAATCATGATTAAATACAACAAATTCACAATTTAAGCACATGTTAATGTCAGTGTTATTCTATTAAAGCAAGCAAATATCGCATTAATTAAAAGTTTTTCATTAAATTAATAATATTGTTTTGAAATAATTAAGTTAGTTATATCCAATCAGTTTTTCCTCCTTTTCCTAGTACACGCAACGGAGGTAACTCTTTCAAAGTATGCTTTTTTCAGGTTCTTATGTATGGAGTCTGGTGTCACTTTTGTACTTGGTGGCCACCTTGATTTTTTGGCAAGTACCGCATCAACCTGGAAATTTTAGACTATTTGTGCTACTATAATTCATATAGGATAATAGTAACACAAAGCCAACACTTTGTGTAAAAAATTTCCAAACAAGATATTACATGAGGTGGCCTGCTACACTGCATTTCACAAAGTGGCCAAATGGTAAATCTCCCTACAACGTCACTCAACATGTACATGAAACTGGTAGGAAATAGGAGAGGGCGAGTATCATCGACGACACTAAGGATATTAACAACAACATAACATGTTGGAACTTTCATCTGGTGGAAAACTGCATCATCACTGACATCGTGCAATTTGCCATGGCCCACCACTTCTATAACCATCAAGACATCCACCGTATCACCAATAGATAACACCGTACCCTACATTATAGGAACATTTTAACCTCTTCAAATAATTCTGGCAGTTAGTTGAAACAAAAATAAATTTATATACTATAACTTTATTCCTATTTTTAATACTATTTATATCATAACACGATTCACAACATAGATTCTTGATTCCACTTCACATAGAGGTTACCTATAAATCCTCATGTACCGGAAGCTCCTCCTCCCATTCTCTATTAAGGCCATTCGGAGACTCCTGCAACTATTACACATTAAATTAGTTGCATAAACTAGAAAAATAAATCATATTTAAATGTTCGTGTATATGTGAAAAACATAATCTACTAATATTTAATTGTGTAGCTATAAACCAAGGTGCATGTCTATTTCCTCATTCTCCTCTATTCATGGGTCCCAGATACTACCTACAATTAATGAATTATAGGGTGCATAAGTTTATATAGACCCAGTGGGTCTGAGTTATACTTACTTTATCTTAATACTTACATTATATTCTTTCTAGCAGTATCATGTTCAACATCAATTTAGGTCTTAAATACTAAAAAGGCTAACAATAATACACTTGCCAATGATAAATTTAGGTTATTTTTGTTGTTCATAAATAATTTGATGTGTTGGCTACTTGCTTCAGAGTGTTGGCTACCTTCTTCGGAGTATAATCTACTTACATTTGTATGTGAATATAGACAGTATTTTTCCTTTGTTATTGTTGGCTAGATTTTCTGCATAGCATAAAACCTAGGCAATCATGAGATAAATCTCCCTCTTTTAATCGGTGAGGCTCCCATGTCAGATTTGTCAATAAAAATGTGTTATTATCTATCATGGGTTTTACTTTAACTACTTAGTTCATGAACCATAACCAAGAAGTTCTGCAGCAAGTAAGCAGTTGTTTAAGAAAGGAAAGTTATAGATGAAGGAAGTAACAGAAATACAGAGAAGAAATGGGGAAGATGTGCATCTCAATTAGTAGATAGCAGAGCTAATTACATGCACATAGAAGAAACTTAATAGATATGAACACACAGAATTATAAAACAAAGGCAGCTCTAGATCCAGATCTAAAATAACACAAAGTTTATTAAGATATCTAAGATAAAAAACAAGAAACCAAGTACACCGTGACACAAAGTTCTCCAAAAACCTGCTCCTTTGTATTCCTTTGCTCCAAGTTGCTCTCAGGGGTTCAGCACAAAGTCTAGAACACAAGATTGTTGCTTACAAATTTTGATCCATTCTAACCCGAAGGTTCTTCCTCTACTTATAGAATGTAGAGGGGCAATTACAAGTTGAAAGCTTTAGTTGAAGTGGCACATGTGGAAGTCGGAAAGAAACAACTGGCAATCTTCCTCCTGGAATTCCTCTTTGCGTGACATGTATGATTTGCAACTGAAAATAAAAGCTTTTATTTTGCACGTCTACCACCTATCTCCAAGTAGTTGACTTCTTCAAGTAATGGCTTTTAAACCAATCACTTAAGTTGTATAATTGAATTGATCGCTCAATTACTTTGTCGGAGGAAAGAAGAAGGAAGAGGAAAGATGACTTTGTCGGAGGAAAGAAGGAAGAGGAAAGCTGACTTTGTCCTTTTTCATGTCTGCATGCAGCTGATTCAAACTGGATCTAGAAGCAACTGGATCTGGAAACAAGCTAGAATTGCAAGCAGTTAGAATTGGAAGCAAGCTGGAATTTTGCCTTCACATTGTCTTCTCTTTTATCCTTGAAGGTTTTGCAGTTCTTCTTTTGTACATGCATCAATGCAAGGTTGGCCATAGATAACTCATCATCCTTATTTTTAATTGCATATGAGAAATTAAAAATTCTGGAAAGCACTCAGGGTGAATGAAAATTCAATGAAAGCTTCAACTGGAAGATGAGAGCACATACACAAGATCTTGGAAGGAATTTTCCACGCATTGTCTTCTTAATGGGCTGCATTCAAAACAAGAGGATGAAGCCTTTGTGCTGGAAGCTTTTGCAACTATGAGATCTGGATCTGGATCTGCATATGGATTTGCATCCGCATCTGCATCTGGATATGGATCTGCACCTGCATAACAAACTTTGGCAACTGGGCTATGGATGGAAAAACTGCAACTTGAATAATTCCACTGCTTTTAATCTGCACGCATGAGTGAAGTTTCTCCTGCACGCATGAGTGAAGTCTTTCCTGCTCTAGATCTGTCTATCAATTCAGTAAGAGGTTCCGAGCTTAGATCCATGTCTCCAATATCTACAAATTTAGAAGTGATGCATGACTCCGTTGTGCTTTCTTTTTCATCTTTTTTCGCCATAGCTTTGTCTATCTTCGTCTAAATAATTCTTTTTCTTCTTATTTAACAAGAATTCTTCAAAACTGGTGCAGATCTGGACAATTCTTCATATTCGGAGGGTATATGCAATGTATTAGACATTGATAAAATCTCATTTTCCTTTGTAAAGCACTTGTAATGAATTCCTGCAATTTATTCAGACAAAAATGGCCACCGGAGTATGAATAGTAAATTTTAATTGCAAAAATCTGCACTTTTCAAGCCTACTGCCCCAAAAATTGGTGTTTAATTTGCACATAAAGAGAGCATGAATCATTTCAACAACACCTGAGCACCTGTAACACATATGCAAACAATTATGCAGACAAAGATCAACCTCCTTCAAAGCCAAATCTGGAAGCTTTTAGCCTTGTTGTCACCTTGTCTGAGAAAAATCCTTCTTCTAATGGGGGCGCACTTTTCCACTTGGCTGTAATTCTTTACCTATGATTTGAATAATTCACCCATATGGCTGCCCATGCTTATATAACCTTCACAATTCTATAATTAATAATTACCCTAACAATTAAAGGCAATTAATTAATTAAAAATCATGCTTTTCTCTTTTAAAAATAGCATGTTTAAGGACAGCCATCCAATAAATTAAATTAATCCAATTTAATCCTTCACACATCACTTCACTTAAGCTTCACAGTGTGCTTTGACCATAGTCACTGAAAATAGAAATTAATTTAATGTTTTAATGCCTTAAAAAAATATTAAATAATTCCCAAATGGGGCGCACTTTTTTGAGAGGAAGGGAGAGGGCAGCCATTCAATAAATTAAATTTAATGTTTTTTTAATCCTTTCTTTTATTCCAACTTTGACTTGTTGACTTCCTCCAAGCTTGGGCGCACTTTTTGAGAGATAGATTAATTAAAATAATCATTTCAAGGCTGCCATTCTCTCACCAAAGGGGGCACACTTTTTTGCACATGTAATTCTATTTTTAAGAATTTTTCACAATGGAATTCTTTACCCTGCAAGGCAGGCACCAAAATCCCATGATCCACTTAAGTGATTTGACTTTAACAATGGGATTATTTACCCTGCAAGGCAGGCACTAAAATCCCATGATTTCACTTAAGTCACTTCCCTTTTATTTTATCATGGGAATTCTTACCCTACACGGCAGGCAATAAATTCCCACCTGCCTGTAGCCTCTATTTTTCCCACTGTAGCTTAAGTGATTTTTATAACATGGGAAACAGTACCTTGCCAAGCAGGTATAAAATTCTCACCCTGCCTTACGGCTTCTATTTTTCCCATTACAACTTAAATCCTTTGTTTTCCAAAAATGCGCCCATCCCTGCAGGGGCTTTTCTGTGCACGACTTCACTTTTTCCCAGTGATCCAGACCTCCAATGGCGACTTCCTCCAAGCATAATGTGCGTATATGTTTTCCAGCTACTCCAGGCCAAAAATCAGGCTTACCCGGCAAAGGAATTGTTTCAGAGAAATTTCACAGAAAACGAAACGGGACACCACAAAAACACGAAAAAATTGCCAAAAGCTACAAATAAAGCCACAAAACTTATTCCAAGTTAAAAACCCTTCTAGTACATAGGAATACATAACATATTCGCTCATAATAAGGAGTTAAAAATGGAGCGCAAATAGCCTCATACGAGGCTCAAAATAATTAAATACAAATTTCCCGCAGACAAATCCCGACGACATAATATAACAACTTTGGGCATCTGGGTATTTGGCGAAAAAGGCTAATATGGCTATTTGGGATTATCTTGATGCAATACAAGAACTTTCAGGCAATAAAAACACAAAACGACCCATTATTTTAAAAGTACGAATTTTTTTTGGATAGGGTAGTCACAGATTTCAGGGTGAAATCTGGGTGACCCCAGTTATGTGATATACACAATGTGTATACCACATACAACACTACTATATGTTCAGGGTATGTCATAATAGACTACATTATGAAGCACGTAGGCTACACTTTGAAACAAGTAGAGTACACTTGGAATCAATGAACCAAAAGTATCAAACAATTAAGGTGATAATATGCTAGATAAAGAGGGTAGTGATGAACCACTTGTCGTGTATGATATTATAATAAATTGCATGCGGAGGAGTCAAGTCTTAAAATATGGCAAACAGTTTGAAGGGAAAAAGAATCATATTGAACAAGAACCTAATACTCATAATCAGAAAAAAAAATGGTTAATAAGCCCACAATTTGATATTCCCAAAAGCTCTTAAACAAGTTCTCCTCCACTCTCGATTGTGAAATTTTTTTAGAAACGTAATATTGAAAAAAAATCACCTTAGCCACATAGTAGTGTACATACAATGAACATAAACATATAAACATCTTGATAGAATAGAAACAGAAACCTGAGTTTGATTTTGGCTTGTTATGGATGTTTTGATAGAATCTTGAAGCCTATAAGCATGTGAGGGGATGAAGTGAAGAGTAATTAGGTGTATTATGCCCATATCATGGTCTAGAAAGGCATAATGGGAGTCTATAAGTCAAGAACTTGCCTTTTGGTTAAGGAACTAGCATGGGACTAATGATATTCAAACCATATGTTGCTAATATTGTATATAAAACTTTATATATCCCATCTATAGAATGGACTATTTGGATTGGTATGTTTATACAAATCAGAAAGGGATTCATTAGAGCTCTTCTCTCCTAATTAAATATTCATGGCAACTTGATTGTCTCCAGTAAGATATTGAACAGTAATTTTTTATTCGTGAATACTTACATTATCTTCTTTCTATCAGTATCATGTTCAACATCTCAATCAACTATTGGTCAAAACAACCTTTAGTTGTTTACTCATGCTTATAATCTTTAAGATGGCCTTTCATCAATTCTTCATCCTTTATCGGTTACCTTTCACTATCACCAGGATGCATGTAAAATATTAGAGCTCCATTATTTATATTACTTCTTCTAGATCACTTTCTTGTTAATGGTTCTCAAACCCTTACTAGGACTGTGATAGTACTTTTTGAACCATATCTTTCATCTCCAAAGTTTCTAAGACAATGAGAATATACAAGACAATGAGAAATAACAAACAAACCACAAGAAATATACAAAACACCCATTTCTCTTTCTCAAATATTTTCTTCAAAGCCTCAATACGATCTCTTCTCCTTCAACCTCCTTAAATTTAGTTACATTTTAGGCTTTTATAACATTTCATAATGGTTACACCCACTTTTGAGGGTTTATTACCCTTTAGACTTCTAAATTACCTTATACTAACCCTAACTAATACTTTTTAAACCTGAGGTCTAATATCATGACTTCAACTAGACTCCCTAGGGCATACAATACATTACCCTACTTATTCCATGCTTTAACATTGACTTAGACTCCTTATACAAGCCAAAAACCATCATAATGCCCTTTTAGGAATTCAAATTACATTTTCGGAGGTAAACTTCCTAATTCAAATTTCTTGCATACCTAGACCAACTTAGGAATTTGAATGGAACTACTAGGACCCTACTGACATCCCCCAATCCTTAGGCTAGCTAAACCCACCATTTGCCAATTTGAACTAAAACTCAAAAACTCAAAATCAGCTTAAGACTTATCATGCTCTCCATTTCTTGCACCGCCACATCAATAAACAGCTCAAAAGGTTTCGCTCCATCACCCCCTTGCGACAAACCAACCTACAAAATAATAACTTTTTTATTACAATGGTTTTATAACAAATACTACAAATTACAATTCCCGGATTTTGTGTTCGCTTTTATTTACCTCTACTTCCTTTATGTTTGTTGGTTTTGTTGCTACTTTTATTTTTTAATTTTTATAAAGATGCAACATCAGCATGTCATCCTCCTACATACATGTTGTATCAATGAAAATGTTAATGAAAGATTCATGAACAAAGATTTAGATAACAAAGTTAAATATAAAACGACTAACTTATGTCATGGTCACCTCTACCCTTTCTTTCGAGAATGACCCCCTCCATTGTTGTATCCATCTCCCCCTCCTCAACCTATGAAGACAATGACATGTAACTTATAAGAAATAGATAATACTATGTACTGACAATGAGAAAAGAGTGAAATGAAACCATTACTCAAACTTACCTTGTTTTTCTTCTTTTCTCTCAAAGCCAAAATGTATACCATCCTCTTAGCCCTCATGGTCTCCGAATCATATTCCCTCATGGCATCATCAACCTATTTCTTGCAGCATCTGCTAATATTTTTGAACGATGACTTCCCTTCCCTCTTGTAAATGTGCAGTATCACGCACCGACTCTACATAATATATCGCACACGTAACACACCCTCAATGTCTCCCTCTCTATGTTCCCTATATTCCCTCCACTTTTTAGAGGCCCTCCGAGGATACTTGCTAGTAAAATTTCTCCCTTTCCTCTCAGGGAGAACATGAGGTAGGGAATGGGCATTTTCCCTGTGGATATTTAGCAGCCGCAGAGCATAAAAGTTTTTGTCGTAACTAGGGTACTCACAATAATAAAGTATGGCATCCCAATCATGCTCCCTCCTATAGTGAAGAGGGGCCTATTCAGGAACATCGTATGATCAATTAGTCATTAATTGATGGACATTTATGAAAACAATAAATTAAAATATTTAATTTGTTGATTTTGCCTCATCGATGACGGGAGCATCCTCTACATGGCTTGGAGTAGAAACACTGAGTGCATCCTCTTGCAATAATCATTTCAAAAATCACGTAGTGAGTCATACAAACTTGTTACGCATATTCATAATAATATATAGTCACATTAAATTAATTTACGATAACAAATACAACTTTAAATTAAATTAATTTTACCTCCTCTATAGTTGTATCGGTCTGTACATGTGACGGCGAAACAACATTCACTACAACAGCCTCCTCATCCTTCACTCAACAATCCATAACATATAAAAAATCATTATTAACATAATAAATAATTTGAAGTCCAACAATTTTTTAAAAATCAATGTTAGAATGTTTATTAGATCAAGTACACACACATACCGATGAAGATATCTAAAGGTCCATATTTTGCCTTCCTCTTTTTGATCTTCTGAGTGGAGGCCCGGGCATAGGTTCCTAAGATAAGATTACGTTGGTTACTTAATATATTAGTTTCCACATAAAAGATAATACAATTATCTATTTTTCAAATGCAACAATAAAAAGCTTGTAATCTTACTTGCAACGAAGATGCAATGTCCACGACACGCAGCTTTGCAAAATCCAACCGCAATATTGGCTAAATAACAATAGAGCACAAACAATCATAATTCAGCTTAACAATAAAATTTTGGACAGATACAGTGCCTACATGTATTTTCCTAAGAGTACTCACCATAACACAATATGTTTCTTGTAACCTCTGAGTATGTTGCGATAAAATTTGTATTATTTCATTGGTGGGCCTCATAATTCCTGCCACAAAAAAATGTGTCTACCATTGCACAAATGCTTCACAAATAACATGTATTAAGCCATTAAATAACTACAATCAAAATTGTACATAACACAAAAAGGAAATACATCATGTACATATATCAGATTACAATGTCATCCATGGCAAGTGCTAACAATGCTACCACTTCTTTGTTTATTGTGGCCCTAGACACTTGACATACATCCAACTTGCCTCTATTGACTTTTACATGTACATATGAACATTTCACAAAGCAAGATACAATCTCTAGCGCTTGAACATGAAGAACATAAATATTTACATTGTTACATTGTTATACGCCATTCATTTGATAAAAAACAATCATATCATGAGAAAACATGCAATTGTTTCGAACTTCATGATGCAACACTTCCTCAAGACCCAATATCAAGACCATATACTCAGCTTCGTGGATCATCATATTGGCATCTCGCACAATGGTACCTCTCTCTACTTTCTTGTTGCCATCAAGGTCATATAATATGAACGATGAACATGTTAGGTTTTCTGAGGTATTAGACACATCATGAATTTCCAATCTCCAAATGACAACCATGTTTACCTTTACAATGGACAAACATACATTGTAAACAACAAAAGACAACATGTTTTTTATTTTTGCATTATCAACACTACAAATTTAAACTTTTCAATACAATTATATGCATTCCAAGACATGTGCATATCTATATATATACATATTATATGTATATGAATATGTATAACATGATAATATTATACATATGTATAACATGATAATATATGTATGTGTATGTGTATGTGTATGTGTATGTGTATGTGTATGTAGATTTGTATGAATATGTAGGTGTCACAAACGAGTCTTACGCTATCCTGGCTACATGATGACATGACTTGCATCCATATCACGTGATCCCTGTGGAGAAATTTTGACGCTACCAAAATATTTCATATATCTTGTGTGTATTGCTTGTGTATTTTTATCTCTCTTTCATGGTATATACATAGTGTGTATATCACAATCCAAAATACCACATACAATGTGTATATCACAATATGTATCTTGTTATTGATACTATATATATCACAACATGTATATTGCTTGAGTATTTTTATCTCTCTTTTGTGGTATACACATAGTGTGTGTATTGCTTGAGAATTTGTATCTCTCTTATATGGTATACACACAGTGTGTATATTGCTATTAATATTGTAAGTACATGTTTATGCATAAAAAAAACTTCACAAATATGTACACCACTACCATATGTACGCGGTATGTGATAATAG
Organism: Taxus chinensis; assembly: GCA_019776745.2. Lineage (NCBI taxonomy): Eukaryota > Viridiplantae > Streptophyta > Pinopsida > Cupressales > Taxaceae > Taxus > Taxus chinensis. The sequence goes on from CM034151.1 coordinate 371,105,222, forward strand.
ACTACACTCTAAAGCAAGTAGAATACAATCTGAAGCAAGTAGACTAAAATACAAAGCAAGTAGACTACACTCCGAAGCAAGTAGGTTACACTCCGAAGCAAATAGAGTACATTTGCAATCAATGAACCAAAAGTATCAAACAATTAAGGTGATAATATGCTAGATACATAGGCTAGTGATGAACCACTTGTCGTGTATGATATTACAATAAATTTCATGTGGAGGAGTCAAGTCTAGAAAGATGGAAAATAGTTTAAAGGGAAAAAGAAACATATTGATCAAGAACCTAATAATCATAATCAGAAAAAACAAAAGGTTAACAAGCCCACAATTTGATTTTCCCAAATGGTCTAAAATAAGTTCTCCTCCACTTTCAATTGTGGAAAAGGTTTAGAAACGTAATATTATAATTAATTAACATCTAAGCATCTTGATAGAACGGAAATAGAAACCTCGGTTTGATTTTGGCTTGCTATGGTTGTTTTGATATGATATTGAAGCCTACAAGCATGTAAGGGGATGAAGTGAAGAGTGATTAGGTGTCTTATGTCCATATCAGGGTCTAAAAAGAAATAGTGGGAGTTTAAAATTCAAGGACATGCCTTTTGGTTGAGGAACTTAGCATAAGACTAAGGATATTCAAATGACCACAAGGTCTGCAGTCTAGAATTCTGTTGGAAACTAATAGAAGGATTATAAATTGTGAAACTGTAACTGAATTAATAATTAAGATGTCCCACATTCAAATCCCACGCTTTTTGCAGAGTACACAATGAGTGAGGTATATAAAGTCTGTATACCACACTAAAAAACCAAATAAAAATCTAAGGCATGTCGTGTGTGTATACCACACACGCATTCCCAAGAATTTTTGGCATGCAATCCTGACACCAAGATAGTCAGTGCCATCCTCGTGATAGATGGCTCCCTGGTGATAGAATTTCGTGAGCATGCATGTTTATTCATACACACATGTGCATATATATGAATATGCATATGTATACACGTACATATGTATATGTATATGTATGAATATGTAGGTGTCACAAACGAGCCTTATGTTATCCTCGCTACATGATGAAATGACCCGCATCCATATCACGTGCTCCCTGTGGAGCAACTTTGACGCTACTAAAATATTTCATATATCTTGTGTATATTACTTGTGTATTTTTATCTCTCTTTCGTTTTATACACACAGTGTGTATATCACAATCCAAAATACCACACACAATATGTGTATCACAGTCTGTATCTTGCTATTGCTACTATATGTATATCACAGTGTGTATATTGCTGGAGTATTTTTATCTCTCTTCTATGGTATACACATAGCGTGTATAACACAATGTGTATATTGCTTGAGAAATTTTCTCTTTTGTGGTATACACATAATGTGTATAACACAGTGTGTATACTGTTATTAATATTGTAAGTACGTGTTTATGATTTAAAAAACTTCACAAATCTATAGGGCAAATTAATAATAAGAAATGTCTATCTATGAACAAATTTAAAATGTCTATAAGTATGTGTTTATGCATAACACATGATTGTTTTTTTTAAGATATATTACTTAATGCATACCAAATGACATAAATGCATAGCTCTCTACAGGACACACATCCTCCTCCATGTCATCTAGTCTATCAAACTAGTCACCATTGAACTAGATATCTTGGCGACAGGATCGCATGACCGCCGATGGCTATCATGGCGATGGGATAGCACACACGTGTTACGGATAGCCATTTCCCGTGCATCATGCATGTCTGAGGTGGGACCCAACCTTGCTGAGGTGGTGCAAGTTTGATTTTAAGATAATATATGTGTTTGTAAAAGAAGTGTGGGATGCGGCTTATGCTCGGTGGAGTGGTAGGCATGGATCCATGTGTTTTGGAGGTCATGGCATCCAATATACAAGCCTCCGTGCCTACCACTCCTCATAGCACCAGTTGCATGCCACCCTTCTTTTTCAAGCACGTATATTATGTTAAAACCAAACCTACACCACCTCCTCTAGGGTGGAAACCTAAAACTCATGTATGAATTCATGCATGCATGCATGGGGAATGGGCATCCAGAGTGTGTGCGTACTATCCTATTGCTAGGATAGCCACCAACGTCAACATTCTCTGAAACAATCACACAACTCCATTCTTGAGGCCGATTCGAAGGCAGATACGAGCAGACAAATGATGAGACGAGGAAAGGACGTTAGAATTTGGAAACATTTAATGCAAAGATGTGGAGAAGAAGCAATGATTACATGTAGTTGTCATTGTGCAGCCATGTGGCACATATAAACAATAGACAATTTTGGTAGCTTTAATAATATATAATCAACCCATTGTGGTAGCTATAGTGATGTATAAACAACATATGTGAGACATATACATGTGTGTACATATACATGTATATGGATACACATATGCATGCATGAACATACACATGCAATTACACACACACACACATATACACATACACGTAGATGTATGTACGTGTATATGTATACATATGTAGAGGTAATTGTATGTATTTGAGTAGGTGTCACAACAGATTCCTTGACTACCCAACAAAGGGAAGAGTATAGACATTTTCCCCCTCTATTATGTGGTATACATAGTGTGTATACCACATACAACACTACCATATGATAATATAAGGTATGTGAGACACATGCATATACATATGTACATGTATACTTGTACATACGTGTACATATAAATATACATATACATATGTGTAAGCTATGAAAAATCACAATAATGAAAGATAAACAAACTAATAATGCAAACCTTCCAGTAACCTTCAATGCAAACCTCAATAAGGGTCTCTTGTGAAACCTTGCAAATGAATGTCAGAAATGATTGTGGATGCTCCTGAGTACTCTCCAAACTTTGAATGCAAAGGCTACCAACACAGTGAATTCAACAGAATTTTTGTACTTCAAATTCAAGATGATATGTAAGGAAGGTAAGCCTGTAATTTATAGAGGCAAAAGTAGTTAAAGTTGGTTATACACGAATGAAGGAATATGCTCAAAATAGCATTGTGGGAAGTTACAATAGTGTCGGGGGTAGTAAATGAATTAATTGCCAAAAGATGCATCCGAATAGGTGGTTGTACGTGTAATTTAATTGCCCCCACCTTTCTAGGATTCTAGAAGTGCAGTTAACTAGGATAATGATAGGGAGTCCAAGTGGAGTTCAAGTGGAGTCTAAGTGGAGTTTGATCAAGTGGCAAATGACTAGGATGTGCACACACTTAATTAATTAATTATTTAATTAATAAATAATAATTAATTTAGCTAAAGGGGTACACTAAGGATACATTGGATTAATTTAATTAATCCAAAGGGGTACAATCTGTATTAATTAATTAATTTAATAAATTAATCACAAATGGGTGAATAATAGTGTGTATTATGATAACACTGGGAACAAGTGGAAACAAAAGTGTAATTTTGGGGTGTCTACATTTTGCCCCTCTTTAAAGTGCTATTATAAAGTAATAGTGCTTTAAATATAGTAGACGCATGCAGATTGGCGAGCGAAAAAATTGTGAAGCATTGAGATGCCCAAAAAAGTAGAATGGTAGAGGAATGCCCCCTCAAGTGGGTGGATGATGCAGCAAGGCAGCAGAAAACCGCTTGATAGGAAGAAAACAAGGGATTAGAACAAATATGGGAAAGGATTGTGTTTGTAGCATGAGCGTTATTTGGAAAGTAATTTTTTAGAGCAACCTGATTTTTGTTGTTGCACAATAGAGTTGTCACCATGATTATAAAAGAATCAAGATGGTTAACCTAGATGTGAGTAAACAAACACACACATCAAAGAAAAGATTAAAAAAATGAAAACAAACCCAATATATAAAGTAGGTGTCGGCACCAAGGTTATAAAGGAACCAAGATGTGTTCACACTACTTGTAAGTGGTTCAAAAAGAGTAAACATCAACAATGCAACAAAAAGTTGGAAAAGAAGACAATAAGTCATACCCCTAATGCATGCCATAATGATGATTAAGTAGATACAAATGCTCCCAAGTGGGAATAGGATTAAACTGGAAGAGCAGAGTTAAAGTGACTCCTTATGAAACTCTTGTTAAATCCGTTGTGCAAATGATCAAGGTTGAAATTGCCCCAGGTGAAGTTATATCACGAAGGAGAAACAATTGTGTGGCTTGCCCTAAGCAGAGTTAACATATCATGCAAAGGGAAGAAAGTGATAGTTGTAAGATTGGCACGATCACTAAGGTAATAGATAAAAGTATGACATTTATCAAAATTATATTGAGATGTTAAAAGATTCACTTTAAGGGTTTTCCAATGGTAGGATTTTTGTGACAAGTGAATGTTTGTTCAAAAATTTTGTGATTTTTGAAAGATTTGATTTTTTTTGGATTTTGAAAAATATCTTTTTTATTTTATTTTAGGAAGTTTTGAAAAGTTTGAAATACAAATGCAAACAAAAATGAAGACATTCCATGGCTTAAATAAAATAGGAGGAAAACACAACACATGTAAATGACAAAAAGATATAAAAGAAGTAACATAAAGAAACCTAATATGAACATGAAGGAACCACACCAAAGTTATATATGAAATAGGATGCAAATAAATTTCCTACAATTGGTCCATGAGTGTATTCCAGATACACATAGTATTAGTTATTCTAACTATCAAACATAAGAGAGTAAGCTAAGAATGTACAATACAAAATTCCATATGTACAAAATGTTAAATAAACAAACAAGCTAGTGAGACAAAAACACACCAATGTAAAAATACTAATAAAGTAAGCGAAAATATATAGATGTCAAGTTTCCCCCAAGAGAAAGCTAAAGACAACCCATTATGTCATGAACTGTATGCCCCTATGTACAAAGTTACATTGCAAAGAATGGCTTGATTGATTGGAATAGATGATTGAGGAACACTCAAATGAAACAAAATGGTGAACGACAATTACATAGTTGCACGAGATTATTTTTTTGAAAATCATTTTTCAAAAACATTTTGTATGTTTTTTTTGTATTTTGTGAATAATTTTATATTGTTTTTAGGATTTTGAACAGATTTTATATTGTTTTTGAAGTTTTTGTGAGATGTTTTTTTGAATTTTTTTGGTCTTTTTGGAATTTTGAACCACACGCTAAAGAAGAGGGAAAGGAAATTCCTGAGTCAAAACCAACATACTACGTATGAAGGAATTGAAAAAAAGCATGATGAAAATTGAACAATAGTCGTAGAATAATGGGCATTATAACTTAACAAGGAAAAAATGTGACACACGACAGAGGTGAATAATTTACAAGTGGGAAACAAAGTGAAATGACAAAACAGGTGGATGCACTGATATGCCCCTCAGTACAAGGGTTACTCTTTGGATATTTAGGAGTAGAAATTCTTCAGATGAATGGACATTCATAGGCTCCTTCAACTCTTTTCCATCCTCGGTAGACAATTTGTATGCACTAGATCCAAATTTAGCAGTTATAACGTAAGGACCCAACTAATTAGGCTCAAATTTGCCCTCTTTGTCTCGTGGTTTAGTTGTGTTCTTATGATTTTCCTTTAGGAAAAAATCACCAATTTCAAACTGTTTAGGTTTTATCTTGTGATTATAATTACAATGTAGTCTATTATGATATACCTGCATATGATCTGAAGTGCACGAAGCCATCTCTTGTCTAGTAATTCCGGCTCTGCAAGGCATAAAAAATGGTAATCCTCTTCATGAATGAGATGTTGAAGGAAGACATAAAGTGAAGGTAGTTCAAATTCAATAGGTAATATGGCTTTAGAGCCATATACTAGGGAGAATGTAGTAGCTCCTGTAGGAGTACAGAAGGAAGTGTGGTAGGCCCAGAGGGTAGGAGATGACAATTGCATATGCCAATTATGTCCATGTTTATTGAATGTTTTTTTCTAGAATGGATTTGATAGTCTTATTTGATGCTGCAGATTGGTCGTTACATTGTGGATAATAGGGTGTAGCCCATTTTAGGTGGATATTATATTTTTTAGCTAGGGCCTTGAGATCCTTGTTTTTGAAAGAACCACCATTATCAGTGACAATAGTAGCGGGGATGCCAAAACAAAAAATAGTATGGTTGAAAATGAACTTAAGAAATATTGCACCTAGTAATGTTGGTAAGAGGCATAGCCTCAACCCACTTGGTGAAATAATCAATGGCAGTTATAATAAATGTGTGGCCATCAGAAAGATGTGGGATTTACTTTTTCCAATTAAATTGAGTCCCCATTTTGAGAAAGGCCAAGGTGCAGTAATGGGATGTAAGGCTTGTGATGGTGCATGAATGAGATTACCGTGTTTTTGGAAAGCCTGACATATCTTCACGAAGTTGTATGCATCTTCCTCCATTATGGGCCAGTAGTATCCAATGCATAAGATATTATTTGCAAGGACCATTCCACTGGTATGAGCACTAAAAATACCCAAATGTACTTCAACTAGAATTTGATTAGCTTCATCTAGATTGAGACATCTTAAGAGAGTCCCATCATAGCCTCTTAGATACAAGGTATCCGCAAGAAGGGTGTAGCGCAAAGCACATTGTGCTAAGGCTCTTTTATTAGCTGAATTAAAACTAGGAGGATAGGATTTAGTTTGAATGAAGGTATATATATATCGTGATACCAAAGATGATCAAGGACCAACAATCTCATAAACCATGGTGGACTCCAACAATTCATATGCGGACAGCAAAATATGTTCAACAAGTAACTCGTTGTGAGTTTGATTAGTGTTGAATGAAATAAGGGAAGAAATAGTCACCATGACATCCGTTGCTTTGTTTTGTACAGTGAGGAACGTGTTAAGAATTGATAATCTAGAAAATACCCTCTAAGGCTATCAACCATTCATTTTATAAGGTAAGAGATTTTTATATTTTACTTGATATTATTCATTAACTTGATTAATGAATGAGAAGAGAATCAGCCAAGAACTGTCAATTCTTGCAGGTGCCATGAGATAGTCAAAGCCTAAGCCTACTATCAACACTTCATACTCTATTATGTTATTTGTGTAATGGAAACTAATACGATAAGATTTAGGTATGAGGTCTCCATCTGGTGTATACAAGATGATTCTTTCTCTAGAACCATGGATATTGCAAGATCCATCAAAGAATAATGTCCATAAGGGTGTTGCTTCTATGTACAATAGGTCTTCATCTAGAAATTCAAAATTTAATGGTTGTGAGCCTGGTAATGGTATTGCAACTAGTTGATCTGCCAATGCTTGATATTTGATAGTTTTTTGATTGACAATTTCAATGTCAAATTCGTTGAGTAGTAAAATCCAGCTAGACATTCATCCTATGATGACAGGTCTCGAAAGTAGGTACTTAAAAGGATTAACCTGTGAAATTAGCTTGGTGGTATGATTTAGGAGATAATGTCACAACTTGCTGAAAGTATAAGTAACCACTAAATAAGCCTTTTCAACTTGCGAGTACTTGGTCTCATGTTCAAGAAGAGTTCTACTCAAGTAATACATAGCTTGTTCCTAACCCTTATCATTGTGTTACGCCAATAATTCCCCAATGTCATGTTATATTGTAGATCTATACAACATAGGCTTATCTTGTATATGCGTCATGAGTACCATCAGAGATGCTAGATATTATTTCAATTTTGTAAAGGCATCTTGATAGTCTTGTGTCCATTAGAACTGGACATACTTTTTAAGCAGCTGGTTGAAATGATGGCACTTATCTACCAATTGAGAGATAAAATGATGAATAGACTATATTTTACCTTATAGGCCCCTTAATTATCGAAGGTTCTAAGGAGGTGGCATATCTATTATAGATTTGACCTTGGTAGGGTCCACTTTAATTCCTCTTTGTGAGATAATGAATCCTAATTTTTTTTTTCCAGAAGTGACACCAAAGACACATTTTTTTGGATTAAGGAAAACCTTGTATTCCCTTAACTACTCAAATATACACCTAAGAACTGTTGAATGATCCACTCTACTCTTTGATTTTGCAAGAATATCGTTGACATAATACTCTATTATGTCATGAAAAATAACAATCATGACATGTTGATAAGGTGCGCTAGTGTTTTTAAGGCCAAAAGGCATGACCTTTTAAAATTTTCCCCCATGGGGTTGTAAAAGTTATTTTATGCTAGTATTCTTCAACAATTTGAATTTGGTTATACCAATAAAAGCCATCTATAAGGGATAACATCTCATGGCCCACAATAGAATTGAAAATCATGTCAATATTAGGCAAAGGGAAATCATCCTTAGGACATGCCTTGTTAATGTCATGGAAATCTATACAAATATAGATTATGGGGGTCTTCTTTGCAACTGGTACCATATTAGATATCCACTCTAAGTAGTCAATGCACCGTATAAAATGTGCATCCAATAATTTTTGTAGTTCAGCCTTAACAAGCAATGTGACCTTGGGATGATTTTACATAGTTTTTGCTTTATAGGTTTGGCATCTAGGTGCACCACAAGGTGATGAACCATAAGAGAAGGATCGAGGCCTGACATATCTTTGTAAGACCAAGTGAATACATATTGAAACTCAATTAGAAGTTTTGTGAAGGCTTTGATTTCAGTTTCTGACAAAGTGGAATCTAATTGTAATAATTTTGGTTGGTCTTCAGTCCCAATGTTAATGGTTATCATCTCTTCTACCAACAACTTAAAAGTGTCATTATATTGAAATGATGCTGCAGGCTTGTGTAGATTGTCGAATATTTCTAGATCCGAATCTCCTCTCTCTAGTTCCTCTGAAAGGTTTTCACTAGGAGATGCATCCTTTTCTTTCTTTTTCTTTTTCATTTATTACTTCTCATATAATGCCTCATAAATGTTTTCCCTATGTGAGATATAATTTGTATTTTTTGCATGTTTAATTTCTTTTTCTTTAGGACTAGAGATTGTAAGTTTTTCACCGAAGTAGGCAATAACATCAAGGTTTATATTGAAACCATTCTTGTGATCTGATAAGTGAAAAGGGTCCTGATACCTGAGTAACTCTTAGATGGCCTCATCATTTTGAAACAGATCCGTGGAAATATGAAATTGTTGGTCCTGATCAATGAGGGAAGGATAAACAACATCAAGAGTTCGAACGGATAAGTATTCGAGGAAAAGCGTAGTTTCACCTAGGTCTTTAAAGAGGATATGTGTGGAACCGGTCTCAATTTCAGAATCTGAGTCCTCATCACTAGGTAGCACATTAGAGACTATAGGCATCTTCTTATATGTCTCATATCCTAGACCATATGTGTAAAGGTTAGACTTGATATTCATAGGTTCAAGAACACCATGCCCTTGTGGGTAAATACCTTTTCCTTTCCAGTTCATGTTTTTCATCATTTTATGGACCATGGTGTAATCAGTGGATTCATAAAATTCTGCCATCCTATCATTGTATAGCTAAGATTCATCGAGGATTGGAATATTTTCATCTTCTAGATATCCATATCATCTCCAAAGAGTGTTTCTAAGATAGTAAGCTGGAGGTTCGTCTAAATGAGGAGCGTTAGGATGCCCATAGCTGCAAGATGATAATGGGAGTTTTCTAATAAGAAATGTATTGTTAAGTGTGTACTTGCCTAAGCCTTTATGAGAGAATGTGACTTTAGGTGACACCTTAGATGTAGATGCTCCAGACGAAGATGCAGAGAAGTGAGGAATATCCTCAGGTGATGCTTTAGACGTAGATTATTCAGAAGAACACACGGAAGCATGAGGGAATAGTATTACATCAGGATCAATATAGTTGGTAACAATAGAAGTTGCGCTAGATCCAATTGTGATATCAATAGATGGAAAATAGTTTGCATTTTTGTACCTTGCTTCGAAAAACTTACAGTATTCAAAGGGTTAAGTATCTCCAAGTAAGGTGAACTCTCTACCATTATGTGGAAACTTTATGCATTGATGGAAAGTGGAAGGTATTGTGTGCATCACATGTATCTAAGGTCTACCCAAAAGGAGGTTATATGACGTGTTTGCGTCAACTACATGACACATAATGTCAAGAGTT